>JAYKTE010457421.1:0-10256 GCA_036873565.1 Xipholeptos notoides | reverse complement strand
CTGATTACAAAAGCCCAGGGTTAATGATCACATAAAAAATGGTCTTGTGCCGAACTTGTGTTGGTGCTCGACCAAGTAAATATTATAAATATCATATACTCATGGAAGCTTGTGCGAGTCACTGATAGCTTTCTTTATTTGGTAGATCTATGCCTTGTGATGTTAGTACAGGGCTCTACATTGCGAGTGAAACTTTGCATTTGCGAGTGATATTTCCAAGTGGCAACTAAAAATAGCAAAACACTTATCTTTTGGCTACTTTTTTTCACTGACAATCTTTCAAATACTGAGTGAAAAATCTTTCAACCTTTATTTTTCTTTTAATTAAGCAAGCAAAGTCAAATTATTTAACCTGTAAAAACTTTAAGAGAATAGAAAATAAACATTATTTTTCAAAATCCTTGGGATGAGGTATGATGAAATCTAAAAGTATTATTGGACTATTCTCCTCATCCATAATATTATTTATTTCACTACTTTACGCCAGAAACTTAGCTTTGTTAAAAAAATATATATATCTGAAGAAATTCAACAACTTTTTATACCACACAGGAAAAAGTAGTTCAATGTGAAATGGATTATAGTTTCTTAAACAGGAACTAAGAATCAGAATTATTGGTTTATTGATAACATTAGAGTGAAATAACATTTCATGGATTTGGCTAGTAAATGAAAATATTTAGTTGTCAAATGTCAACTAAAATCAAATTTGGCTGTAGAGTCCCCTAGTAGTCAACATTTTCTGTTAAGCAAAGCACAAAGCTACTTTTCAGAAAGTAAAGCCACATCCCTAAATTATCAGACCTATTCTTGACTAAACATATAGATAAAAATCACTGTTCAAAGATGATTTCTATCAAATTCAGCAGATTTAATTAGTTTGAAAGATAAACAAAAAAAAAAAAACTTTCAAATATCTGGAAGAGCGAAGCAAAAAACTATATATTTGAAAATATACAACCTTACAAAAATGTTGTCAAAATAAAACAAAAAAAGAAACAAATGAAAATTTATTCTAGATTTTTACTCTTGTGAAAGGAATCTTTTGTTAGACTGGCCTTAATTGAGTGACGTTTATGTATTTTTAATTAAATTAGTAGAGCAAAATGATATATTTTACTTTTTTCTTTTTTTTTTTTTCACAGGCTCAAATCTGCATCAGGTGGAGAGTTAGGAACTTCCATGGCAAATACCTCATCTAAATCGCAATATGTGAAGCAGGAAATTCGGAATTTCTGCAATGCCCGCTCAGAGAAACAATCTCAGCAACAGCAGCAACAACAACAGCAGCAGCAGCAGCAGGCTGATCTCCCCCTGCCTCCCCCACCACCACCACCACCCTTACCTCCTCATTCACGACAAGTTGCTGTATCAACCCAATCACAACTCACAACTCAACAGCAAACGCATGAGAATGATCTCAATGATCTTTTACAGAGTAAGTAGTCGGGAAAAAGTTGCCTCCAAATTAAGATATTTTAAAATCTTTTTTTGAAACCAAAGTGAAAGAACCATGAAGAATAAATAAATGAAGACTTATGGTTCATCTCACATTAAAGGTCCCTTGGGAAAGGTATGAATCCACACATTCTCTCCAACAATGGGTTAAATAGTGCATATTGCGTTATTCAAAAAACTTAAGTGTGGACAAAAAATAACATTTGCCAAAAATGGTTATTCTCGGCATTAAATGACCTAAAATGGTTAATATATCGTAAAAGCACAAACACACAACACATTGAAGATGATTCATAGAAGTTGCAAACTCTGCTAATGAAGATAAAAAGATTTTCATACAAATTTGAATTATCTTTACTCAAATCTTACTATAATATTACTATTATAAGACTTTGAAAAGAAACGTTCAAATTAGTTCAAGAGTAACATTAATATGGGAAAAACTTTTTTGAGTAACCATTGAAAATTAATCTATTGGCCAATTGACTAAATAACTTATATATATGAAGTAGTAGCATTTGTATGGTTGTACAACTCTCCTACGGCCCACACCACTGGACCAATCATGGGCAAACCTGATATGATGATGGTTTCAGAGCTTTCAATGGTTAAGGTCATATTTGGTGCAGTTCTTCATAAATTCCCCCAACTAGGAATGGTGCACACCAAGTTGGTGTTTGCCACCATGGTGCCACCCTCCCCCACCCACTCAACCAATCTTGACGAAATTTAGCATGATAGTGATCCCTAACATAGTCCAAAATTTATTGTACTGTATATCTTAACTTTCAGGGCTCTACATTGCGAAGGAATCACTCGCATTTGCGAGTTATTTTTCCAAGTGACAACTAAAAATAATAAAACACTTATTGTTTGGCGACTGTTTTTTTACTGACAGTTTTTCAAATGCTGAGTAAAAAAAATGTCTTTTCAACCTTTTTGATATAAAACGAACAAAGTGAAATTATTTAAACAATGAAAGGTTTGATAGAAGAGAAAATAGAACAATGTCCTCTGTACCAATAATATTGGTTTATTCATAAGATTAGAGTGAAATAACATTTCATGGGTTTGGCTAGTAACTTTTCTATTTGGCTAGTATTGAAAATATTTACTTGTCAAAGGTCAGGTAAAATTAAATTTGTCTGTAGAGCCCTGGTCTGCCCTCAACTATAGCTTGTCAGAAAATATTGCATAAAACTTGGTCCATAGATCATTCTTAACACATTTGCACAAATCTTCAGCCAGCTTTTGAAAACAAGTCCAAGTGTGTTAGTTGTTGATGTAGGTCCTAATTAGTTTATTTCCTCACTTAAAAGAAATATTTACCCTTGGTTCAAACATATATTGATTCTTTTAGAAATACAGTTTGAAATATTTTCGATTGTGCACTAGTTCGTGGGCCAGTGGATAGCCAGTCTGGCTTTGGAATCATAGTACACAAGTTCAAATCCCAGTCATTCCGTTTGTGTTCATATTTGGACTAATACCCTTGGGAAAGGTATAAATCCCCACATTCCCTCCAGCTATGGGTTAAATAGTGCATATTGTGCTATTCAAAAAATTATGTGTGGACAAGAAATAACGTTTACCAAAAATGATTGTTCTCGGCATTAAATGACCTAAAAAGGTTGATATGTCGTAAAGCACAAATAAACAAACAAATTGATTCTGAATTTAATATAGATATTTTAAACTGTTTGAGTAAATGTCTTTCAACTGATTGAAAAGAAAGATAACACCCTGATTAAACTAATATGCCTTCTTAAAGGTTGGTGATAGTGTAGCTGACAACATAACAAAATTATTAATTTAGGAAGAAAGCAAAAAAGAGATAAAAGAATCTTTAGAGCAAAGCAATTAGAGTAACAAGCATTGATTGATTTTTCAATAAAGAATTTGGTTAATAAATTTAATTGCCATTTTTGGGGTTTTTTTTTTTCACTAATAGCTGAAATTTGAAAAGATCTTTTGGTGAAATTAGATTTAGAATTAATGGGTAGAAATTTTGCAGTCATTTTTTAATCAGTTTTTACTTTTAATCTTTACTATTTGACTAAATTTACATCATTACCAGACAAAGTTATAAAAATGATTACTGATCAGTCTCATATCTTCAGCAAATATTTTATACATTTTTATTAAGTATATTTTCTTGAAAAAATTTCATCAAACTATGATATTGAAATATTTATCAATAGCATTAAAAAAATCTGTTACTTTATAATTAAAAAAAAAACAAAAAAACTAATCAAAGTAATAATGTTATTTACTATTATATCTTTCACCTAACATTCCTGTTTGATAATTTCCATTTTATTGTTTAAAAATCAATACTAGTAAATAGCCTCTTAAATCTAATAAAATCAGTTATGAAGTTTCAGAAAATACAAAGATTGCTCATGGGATTTAAAAATGATTTAATCAAAACAAATTTAATAATATTGATTTGTACCAAAGCGAAATATCTTATCCCATTCAGTGCAACATGAAATATTTTAAGCAAATACAAGCAGAAACCCCTTGTGAATTTTTAAATTATGGAAGAAAACATTTTTTTATCACATTAGAGGAAAACTCAATTCACCAGTTAAAGAAAAACCTATCAATAGAAAAGATGGACAACTTAAAATAATTTTCTTGAGAACCCTGAAATAGGATGAGAAAATATAGAATAAAAACTTTCTAAATGAGTTTATAACTAATAAACATTGTTTGCAGATAATCATATCAATGTTAAGATGAAATACAAAAAACTTATATATTTTGCTGATGAGATTTTCCTGATTACTATGTGTATTGTATGATTTATTTATTTTTCTATGTATATTGGAAATCTTTATTTAAACCTAATAAAAAGCTGATTTTTTACTTGGACTTTTTTTACTAAGTTTCGATCATATAGTTAGTAAAAAAGAAAAGAATAATAATTATTGTTAAATTTAATTGATTATCTATTTTGTCATACAAAACTGATTTCTACAACTGAAATTATTATTGTTTGACATTTTTATTGAAAAAACAAGAAAATGTTGACATTTCCATACTTGAGCATGAGTAAATTTTTTTTTATGATGTTTTAAATAATTCTATTAATTTTTTATTAATTAATTAAATAATAAATTAATTCAATTAGTAATTTAGTCGGAGAAATAGCTAATAAGGGGTAAAATGTATCCTCAGATCAAAGGCTTTGCTTGTGGGTTGCGAGGAGCTGGCCGGCTGTTCCTGGCATCCACAGACATATTTTCACTTTGATAGAGATAAAAATTTACCTATCATAGTGAAATTATTGTTTTGTCCAATATTGTACTTTAAATCGATGAAAATTAATGTAAAAAAACAAGAAGTTTGTTTTTAATTTCTGTAATTTTAATCAACACACTAAACTTCCAAAACTGTTGCAGTATATCAATAAAACTGTCAACCATTTTTGGTCATGACTAGCAATATTCTATTAAAGTGAAAATGTGTGTCTGTGGATACCAGGAACAGCTGGTTGGCTGTTGATTGGTTAATCATAATTCACCAGTTAAGCCCATCTTTTCCCAAGCTTAGCGGCCTTGAGCGTTGATTGCAGCCTTAAATGAAAGATAATATTTTATTATTCATCTTGGGGGTGCTAATTTTTTTTCTAGCTCAAAATTTCGCATAGTTGAATTTATGAAAATCACAAAGTCCATCTCCAACAACCACTTCCGGTTGATTTATTGTTTACTCAATCTACATACCAGTCCCATCTTTATCGAGGAGTTTCAATTGTCTTTTTAATAAAGGAGTAAGTTTTTCAATTTTTTTTCATGCATTTGAATGAAATGTTCGATTTAATATTCTAAATTTTGAAAGCTTTTTGTATTTTTTAGGAGATTTATACAGATTATTTATTGCTATACCAACTCTACACCCCAAGTGATTTATTTTTGATTTTTTTAGCATGGCTTAACACAGTCTTTCTTTTAGCCTCCCCTTTGATTGGAGGCAGAATGCTCTATTTGGTAACTGTTACCACCTGTTTGTCTCAAATCAAAATATGATTATGTACAATGTTATAACCTCAGACATTTGTTCTAATGATACCTAATATACTGTTCTTTGCATCTCATTTCAAAGATTGGAATGTCTATATAATAGAAAGTAAATATTTTTTTTTGCACCTGTGTTCAATATGACTTACCATGGTTTCTTATGGTTACTTATTGCTAAACAAGGACAAATAAAAAAAGCAAAGAAAAGTAGAATCGGCAACATCAGGCCTGAACAAGGCCAGGCAATACTTTTAGTTTTATCATAAATATCCACCCTATTCAGGGCTCTACAGATACATTTACCTTTAGTTGACATTTGACAACTAAATATATCATTTACTAACCCAAAAGAAAAGTTACTAACCAAACCAATGAAATGTTATTTCACTCTAATGTTATGAATAAACCAATTATTCAAAATTTACTTCCTGTTTAAGAAAGTATAATCCATTTCACTTTGAACTACTTTTTCTTCTGCATAAAATTTGTTGAATTTTCTTAGACATTTTTTAAACAGCGGGTTAAAAAAAAATTGAGTATATCATTCTATTTGTTATTCTATTTAAGCTGTTTATTGTTTGAATAATTTGACTTTGCTCATTTAATTAAAAAGAATAGATAAATAAAGGTTAGAAAATTTTCACTCAGTATTTGAAAGATTGTCAGTGAAAAAAACAATTGCCAAAAGATAAGTGTTTTATTATTTTTAGTCACCACTTGAAAAAAAATCACTCGCAAATGTGATTGATTCACTTTCAACGTAGAGCCCTGCTAATTTACTATTGCCTATTTATTTTTTGTTGTTGATGAGATAATTTATTTTATTTAAAGATTGTCTTTTACAAAATCATACAAAAAATATCAAGCCACATTTTTTTATGTACATATATACTATAACTGACGCATATTAGTTAAAGTTATTGGAACAGTGAAATTTTTTTTCACTAATTTCAATGAATCTATTATGTTACAAATATTCATTCTAACTTCATATTGGTTGTTTATTTGTATTGTGTGTGGTTTTATTTATCTTATTTAATGATAGTTTTCTTAATATAGTCTTTAAGAAAGCTAACTGGCCAAACTTAAAATATTATGGAAGTATTCTGTGATTAAAAATCTAACACTTGGTATTAAATTTCTTTAACTATTAATAAAATTAGCAAATTTTCTTAGATTCTAGATGAGATACTTTGAGAAAATAAACATTGGATTTAATTTTTTTTCTTCAATTCACTAAGAATGGGATGGTGTAAAAAGCCTCAGGAACTACTTTACTAAGTATGTAAATAACCCGTCCCTCAAGGTTTTTCTGCTTTCACACCAAATAATCTCCATATACCAACTCAAAACACTTCTACTGAAACAAAGCACCATTTAAGCTGCCATGTGATCTCTTAAGTTCTTTATATCAACATTCAAAAATCAATCCCTCTCTTAAAATTCAAAATGAAGTTGACAATTGTACATTTAAACTATGCACATTCAAAGTAACAACCCTACAAGCGCCACCAAGGCCAAAAACAAGTTATGTATACAACTGTATTTCTAAAAGCCTCCTCAACTACATGGAAGAGAAAATATGGTCAAATCGAGACTGAAACATGGATGAAAATCGACTAATGTACAGACATGGAAGTGCAGTCTAGCAAGTGCCACAACACTCTTGCCAATTTTTTAGTCAATTTTTCAATTTCTACAGGACCCAGTTATTTCACGATGCCAGCTTAAAATAGACAGCTAAAACAACAAGTCCTAAATCAAATACTACCCCTCAACCATTCTGGCTTTTGCTCATCAATCGGGGTGTGACAATATGCTTTTATTAAAGAATATTCTTGTCACAGACCTAGTTATTAGAGCTTTGACAAGAATATTATTTAATAAAAGTGTATTGTCACAGCCTTACTAATAACTACAGAATTAAAAGAAGTGGTAAAATTGTAAAATATTCAAATAACGACATGGATATTCTTTGATAAAAGCCTTTTGTCACAACCCTACTAATAACTACAGAATTAAAAGAAATGGTAAAATCGCAAAATAGTCAAATATTGACAAGAAATTCTTTGATAAAAGCCTATTGTCGCATCCCTGCTCATCAAACACATTCATGTCTACTCCAATAATTGTGTATGTTGATTCCACTCACAGATGCTTTCCACATTCATATAATCACAACTGTAAATCTTTTGTTGATTTGGAAAATTCTTGATTGCTAGTTTTAGACATAAATACAATACATTCACGCAATAATCTCTGGCAAAATAAATTTGAATTGGTTGGATTTTATGTACAGCTGCACATAGTTCTTATAAATTAGCTAATGGCTCTGGCAAGACATTAAGCTGGAATCTATAAATGGAAACTTATTTCAAGCTTTAAGGAACCTGGCCTTACTCTTTATAAATCAGTTTTAATTACTAGCTTGTCTACTTTTGTTGGGCATTTTTCTGCTGAAATATTTAAAAGACATAACAAACATTATTCTCAACTTTGTCTTGACTACCAGAAAGGACAATAGCAATAAAGTTTAAGCTAATGCTGAAGTATTTTGGGTTAGATAGATAGATAGATAGATATAACTTCTAGATAAATGGAACTTTGTGTGCATGTGTGTTTGTTCCCTATGGTCTCCGAAACGGCTTAATAGAATTTCTTAAAAATTTACACCAATTTACTTCATGTATCTATATGTGATCTTAGCTAGGTTTTGTCTCAGAATACCCCCAGTAATTATTGAAAATTGATAATTGAAAAAAATCAGCTTCTAGAAGAAATACCCTGTTATGATTAAGAGTGAAACTCTAAAAATTGCCATTATGAACACATAACTGTGCCGTGGGCCTGTCGTTAGAATGTTTCTTTCACACATCATGGTCTGCAAGTTTGAATCTCGCATGGAGTTTGGAATGGTAACAGCATTGTATGTCACTGATAAGATCCAAAATATTGAAGGAGTTGTTGTGCACTATGATATAAGTTATGCAAGATTTTGCGTTTAATCATAACATAATATTAATATGGTAAACTTTTTAACTTTATTAGTTTCAAAGGAAATTTGTATCAATATCATATAATTTAGGTTGGTCAGTTGGTTTGAATTTGGTCATTTAAGGCAGAGAATAATTGATTTTGATAGATGTTTTTCTTACATTATACGGCTTAAACTATAATGTTCATACCATTTCAAATTTCAAAAGCCTTTGCCTTTAGGACTTCCATTTTTATAAGAATAATATCTTTCTAGATGCACATATCTTCAGTGAATGTTTTATGGAATACAAAAAGTGTAACAAAATACATTATATTGTGTAAAAAATAAGATAGCACATTTGTATGCTCCTAAAAAATTCTCTTGCTGCTTATTGATTTTATAAAACTGTTTTTTTTCTCATGCTTTTTATAGTACTCAGGTTCGTATTTCTACTATTATTTCGTATTCAACATTTGCCAGCTTCTAAAATGCATTTGCCAATGTTAAGTTTTTAGCTATCATTGATTACAGCAATTTTGTCTTGTGTGATATGTTTTTCCCCTTTTCTGCAATCCTATGTGTTTATGAAGCTACTCTCATGTATGAACGATAAGCATATAACTTATATTTTGCAAAAAAAATGATCGTAAGAATAAGGAAATTGGTAAATTTTAAGGCGGGGGAAATAATAAGGCAGCATTAAAGTGGCAAATGAAATGAAAATTACTAGTCTTTTTTTACAGGTTAATTATCAAACGATTAATGACATTAATAATAAATTGAATAAAGAAAGCTATTGCGTTTAAACATCTTTTAGAAGACCGAGCATTATGTGTGCGAATGAAAGTTACTGAAGAGAGAATTAAAACGTTGGCAGAGAGTCAACGGTGTTTCCAACACCATGGAAATGGCAACACAATCACAGGAGAGTTGAAAAATAATGTCCTATAGGCTAATAGACTAAAATGATATAATTTGAGAGCAATGAGTAGGGCTCTGACAATATGTTTTTATTAAAGTATATTCTTTAATAAAAGCATATTGTCAAATCCTTACTAATAACTACAGAATTAAAAGAAATAGTAAAAACGCAAAATAGTCAAGTAACGACAAGAATATTATTTAACAATAGCATATTGTCACAGCCCTACTAATAACTACATAATTAAAAGAAATAGTAAAAATACAAAATAGTCAAATAACGATAAGAATATTCTTTAATAAAAGCATATTGTCACAGCCCTACTAATAATTAGAGAATTAAAAGAAATAGTAAAATCGGAGAATAGTCAAGTAACGACAAGAATATTCTTTAATAAAAGCATATTGTCATAGCTCTACTAATAGCGATAGAATTAAAAGAAATAGTAAAATCGCAAGATAGTCAAGAAACGACAAGAATATTCTTTAATAAAATCATATTGTCACAGCCCTAGTAATGAGTTATGAATTTTGGTAGCCAAAAATTGGTAACATGAGAGTAAAATTTGCCGAGATTAGAATACGAGAATGAGATTTGGAAGATTGAGTGTCGACAGGTAACCCTAAAATACAAATAGTATCAAAGTAGGGTACAGTCCGGTTTGGAGGGAATCTTAATAGATTCTTGTGGAGGTCAATGCTAAAAAATGCAGATAAATATTAAAGAAGAGCAAGGCCTCGAAAGAAATCACAAGAAATGAAGTTACAATCATAGGTAACCCAAAGGTGATCGACTAAAGCAGTGGTTCTCAACCTTTTCCCGGCTATCGCCCCAAAAAGCTATTTTTGACTTAAGTTAATTCATAATCGCCCCC
>JAYKTE010457310.1:0-10257 GCA_036873565.1 Xipholeptos notoides | reverse complement strand
TCTTTCCATTTTCATTTGTTGTATATATATATATATATATGTGTGTGTGTGTCTGTGTAAATAAAAAAAAGGAAACTATGAAATTTCTAACTTCATCAGTGGAAAGTAACAGATTTATTTCGATCGACAATTTCTGAAATGAAGGGATTTTTATAAGGATCGATCGTAATAAACTGGTTTATTGACTCCTGATAAAATTCTAATTTTTTTTTCTTTCTTTATTCAAATAATCTTGGCTTTATGATATAAGCTCTGCTCGGGTGCTGGGAACTTGTAATCAAGGTAGTTACGGAAGCCCTTTTTTATAGAAAAGCAGTACTCTTCATATGCAAATTTCGGTGATCTGAATCATTCTGCTATGCAAATTTTGGTGGTCAGAATCATTGTGGTCTAAATGCTTTGATACTCGCCTTTGTGTTCATTTTGATTTGTAGTTTTTGGATTTCGAAATTTAGACTCCTGAGGGGGTATTTTTCCAGCTTAAAACCAATTAGAAAGTTTTTCCGGGGTCTGAAAATCAAATTTCAAGTGTTTAGACTCAAAGTTGCCAGAGTAGTTTTATAGATACCACAACGGCTAAATCTTTCAACTTTGACCCCTTAGTGGCTACATTTTCAGCTCAAAACCAAGTAAAAAGCTTGCCGTGGGTCTGATTACCCTATATATGAAATTTCAAGTCTGCAGAGCGAAAAGTGGCAGAGCAGTTTGGCAGAGACCACACACACACACACACACACATTTTCACTTTTATATATATTAAGGTTAGTATTGAGCTCAACACTTGGATTCCATAAGAGATTTGTATCCTAGAATGAAACCTTACATTAGGATTATCCCTCCCTTTCGATTATAAATCAATGAGACACACACACACACATCACGTGTGTGTGTGTGTATGTGTGTATGTGTGTGTGTGAGAGAGAGAGTCTCTTTGTGGATTTAGATGGACAAGTGCAATCACTCATTTTCAACTGAAGGCGGCGATGTTTTCTAAAGAAAAAACAAGAAAAGAAAATATTTACCGAGGAAATAAAAATCAAATGAATTTTTTGCTCATTCAAAGAAATTCTTTTCTTGAAGCAAATTAAAATCAATTGATTTTCATTGAATAGGATTTTGTTGATCTTCAATCGAAAACATCATTTCTCGGATTTCCATCTAATAGGAACATTATCTGTATATGCGTAAAGTGTAAATGCGTGTGTGTGTGTGTGTGTGTGTGTGTTTGTGTGAGAGGACAGTACCAGTCTCTACCAAAATTCTCTGCCAGTCTTTAGTCTACAGACTTGGAATTTGATATATGGGGAATTCAAACAGGCGGAAACTCTTTTTAATTTCTTTTGAACCAAGAATTTAGCTGCTAAGAGGTCAAAATTTGAAACGAAAAAAATCACAAATCAAAATGAACCCAAAAGTGAGCTTCAAAACATTCAGACCACCGAAATTTGCATAGGACCATGACAATCTAGATTTCATTAATTACAATGGCAATCTAAATTTCATTAATCGTAATTTAAATTGATATTTGGAATATTTACTGCTTTACGAACATAATGTACGGTACTACTTTTCTATAAAATATGCTTATTTAACTACCTAAGTAGCAAGTCCGCGATTCCTGGGCAAAGCCGGGCGATACCTCTAGTTATTATCATTATTATCATCACCAACATCATTACTAACATTATCGCTACTATTATCATTATGACTACTTATTAATTCTCGTACAGATCACATTCAGCGTTTCTTCACCATTGCTCTCACTGAAATCATAGAGACCACAATACTCTTCGTGAACCTCCAGCATGCCCTGCTCCATCCCTGTAAATGAATGTATGTTGCCGCATTTTGTCGGGTTCTTACTCAGCTTACTCCTGGTGGTGCTTCTTTAAATCAGGATGGCAATAAGTTTCTGTGGATCCCAATGTCATGTAGTCTTTCCTTCAGGTCTTTTGGGATTGTTCCTAATGCTCCAATGATGACTGGTATTACTGTCCATTATTATTTAGAGATCCTACATCAACTTCGGAGTGCTTGTACACCCAGAAACCACTGGTTTTTACTAGAGTCAGAAAAACATGTTCCCTCATGAACTCGAGCAGGCTCCGCGCCATTCCAGTCAAAGACTGTATGGTACAACGTCTCTTTGGGTTTTCACTCTTCTGCATCTACTTCACACATCCACATTTAACAGAGTCTTTTCTTACTCTTTCAACGTCTAGAGTGATAATAAGTCTCCTTTGGCACTCCAGCATATCTTGTTACCTTTTAGTCAGTAACTACAAGCCCCCTATTCATTCAATCTTTTTTTTTTCTTTGATCCAAAACTTTTTGGTTATTTCTGCTGTCCTCGTGATTATTATTATTATTTTTATTATTATTATTATTATTATTGTTATTATTATTAATGATAATATTATCATTCATTGAATCATAGAGATACAAATTAGTAGAAATATTTATAAACAAAAACTGTTGCATGTCCAAATAATACTCAAGATAGATTTAAAATAAACTCTTCTTGTTTTATTCTATGCAGAATACATTTAAGAGATTTCCTCTTCCCCCTTTTTTTTTCGATAATACTGATTTTTCTCCCTTTCTTTGTTTAAAATTTCTTTTTTTCTCCCCCTCCCCCTCCTCCTTACTTCCCTTCCACAACATTCTAAAATTTTGCAATTTTAAAATTAAACCCAGGAAAATTTACGACAAGCCCCGGAAAATTAATAAGATTTGGTGTTTCTGACAAGTAAATCATTTTTTGTGCTCTTGGTCGAAACTAAAAATGGCCGAATAATAACAACAAATAACGCGCGCATCAAGATTGCTTCACAATTCGTTTCATTCATTCGTTCGTGCAATATGACTGGCAGCTATGCACCTTCGATTTCAAAGTCAGTTCAATACATTTTTTTAGCTTTTAATATTATTATTATTACATTTTTTCTCTTTGTATCGTAAGATGTTTATTTACATAACAACCCGTAATTATTTATGGATTTGATTTTAATTGAAACATGAAATAAATGCTTTAATATTTTCTGGAGTCCTCGTTTTTCGTCTCTAAAAATTTCGGCTAAAGAAACCCAAAATTTTCGCTAAATTAATACCTGTAAATTTCGAAATAAAATCTCATCTTTTTTTTTCATGATTTTATAAAACATTTTATGTTTCTTACCCCTTTCCTTTGCAACAATACATTTTATTGGATAACATTACATCTTAACAAATATGAAATAATGTCACCTGCAATACTGGTTGTCAAAAAGTCCCTTGTAGGACATTTAGTACTTCAGGCTGCTTTTTTGTAGCAATTGCGGTTTATCTAGTTGTATCCAACCGACTTTAATGCTGTTAAAAACTGGTCACATATGGTAGGTATATGGTCGCTCACTAAATACTAATAAAAAATTGTCCGAGCATAGAAAAACGCTTGGTGATAGCAGATGGTTTGTCAAAAATGGTGGTCGTATAAAGCAGGGTCCGAAACTAGTTTATTCATAAACAAAGATTTTTAGTGATAACAAAATACGTAAATATTTCGGGCATGTCGACTTTTTGAAATCGAGGGTCATTTTATATGAAGGTCGTTCCAAAAGTAATGTCACCTATGTTTGACTTTTTTTTAAAGATGAAGAGCTACAAAGATGAGAGGGGTAATATTGAAACAAGCATGTTTTCTGTTCCAGAATGTATTTTTCTACATAGTTACCACTTCCTAATCCACTTTTACCAACTATGAACGAGGCGGTTCATTTTTGTGTCCGGAGGGTGCTTTGTCACTCACATCTATGTCACCACTCTGAAATCTACGGACAAATCTCCTAACTATGCTGACATCAATTTCGTTAGCTTCGTAAACTTTCAACAAGCACCGATGAATCTTGATCCTTTGAATTTTTCTGCATGGTAGAATTCAATGACACATCTCTGTCTCTGAAGCAAGTTCAGACAGGGGTTGCTTTATTAGAGTCTCGCACAGTCAATACCTGTAACGAAGAGATGAAACTTTCAGGTGATGAGTGCTTAAGTTCAGACACCATATCAATGCAATTTGCAATCCCTTCTGATCCATTGAAGTAAAATAAAAAATTGGAGGCATTACTTTTGGAACAATCCTCGTACTATGCAACAATTTTACAAAGGAATGAAAAGACACAATTTAAACAACCTATTCTTTCCTGGAAAAACAGTACTCTTGGAAAAGATGCCAATATGCTTTATAGTAAAACTACTTTCCCACTGACAAGGTCTTAATAAAAGAAAGACAGCTGTTACAAATAATTTTTGTGGGTATTAAATGACTGTAAAGGTTGGTGTGTTATTAAAGAAAAGTGAATAATGAAGAGAAAAATAAAACCAATTGTAATTAATGAATTAGAAATAAAAGCAAATGTATTCCTTCTTCTTCAAAAAATAAATATTTTTTTCCGTTTTTTAAATAATTATTCTTTTCAATTAAGAAAATAAAAATTTTGGAAAACAAATTATGCTAATAATAATAATGATAATAATAATTGTCTCTCTACCTTTAAGAATCACCACCAGGCGTTGGCAGAGTAAGAACTCTGTGAATGGCGGGTGTGCGAAGTAGACACAGAACGGTGAAAAACCAAGTTGTTACACCGTACGGTCTTTGACTGGAATGGAACAGAGCCTGCTGGAACTTAAAAGAAACTTGTCACTGGCTCCAGTAAAAACTACTGGTGGTTACGTATGCAAGCATCAGGTAATTTGTTTGAGATCCCATAATAATAATCGTACTATTGGTGATGCTGATGATCATTATCATGATCATAATCGTGCCATTATTGATGATGATGATGATGATGATGACAAAGACACCTGTTGTTGTTGTTGTTGCTGATGATGATTATGATGATAATACCAGAGCTGATGACGATGATAAGGGCTGATCATGATGATGATAACACCACTTCTCATAATGATGGTGGTGATGATACGACCACTACTCGTAAGGATGATGATGATCATGTTAATGACATCATCATCATCCATAGACCTTGCTCACCAATGAATTATTCTTTTTTTAAAGATCTATTGCTTGCAAACCTAGCAACCAGTGGTTTTTAATGGAATCAGACTGACAGCAAGTCTCCTCATAAGCTCCACTATGCTGTACCATTCCAGTCAAGGACTGTGTGCTACAACATTTTCTTGGGCTTTCACCCTTCTGCATCTAATCAGCACAACTGCCATTAACAGAGTCTTAATCTGGCAACGCCTGGTGATGACTCCTGAATGTAGAATGACAATAAGTGTCCTTTGGCACTCCCCTATTATTATTATTATTATTATTATTATTATCATTATTATTAACGAAATGCAATAACGTAAACAAAGTCTGAATTAATAACTTGAAACATTCGAAAATGTGAATAACATTGATATTTAATGACGTCGGTAATAATAATAATAATAATAATCCCTTTCTAGGCTGATTTGTCTTCTTTGCTTTTAACAAAGAATAAAAATGAACGAAGAGAACTAAAAGATGAAGATTTCAGCTTAGTTTTACAAAACTTAAATGTGATGTCGTTTTGTGGAGGAGCGGGACCCACTAAACATCCCGACAAAAAGGACTCGTCTTAAAGCTTTCGCTGTTCTTATCTCCTCTCCTTTCCCTTGTCATCCCCCCACTCACGGCCATATGTGTGTGAATTAATGAATATTTTGAGTTAACCCAGTTTGAAAATGTAAAAATCAATCTATATCGTTGAACCCGTTCAACTTGCAAAGATCCTAATCAATAATCGATAAGAGATCATAATCAAATAGGTGTTCAATAATTGGTTATATACCTTAATCAAATAGGTGTTCAATAATCGATTATATACCATAATCAAATAGGTGTTAATAAAATCATTAATAGATCATGATCAAATAGGTGTTCAATAATTGATTAGATATCAATCAAATAGGTGTTCAAAAATCGATTAGATATCATAATCAAATAGGTGTTCAAAAATGGATTATATCATAATCAAATAGGTGTTCAATAAGCGATTAGATATTAGAATGAAATCGGTGTCCAATATATCATAATCGAATAGGTGTTCAGTAATCGATTAGAGATCATAATCAAATAAGTGTTTAATAATCGAAGATGGATCATACTGTTGTTTAAATTAAATTTTCAAAAATGTATAACATCTGCGCTTGGAGGAAATAGTATGACTTTCAAGGGATTTTTGGCATTTGTTTGCTTTTGTTCTCCCACCTCAATGGAGTGAAACAGACCTTTGGGCCCACTGCTTATTTATATGGGTTGGTGTTGAGTTATTAAGTGAAGAGGTTATATTAAAGGATATTTGCTCCAAAGATGTTGTAGGCTACAGTGACATTATTAGTCTTTTTTTTTCTAGAGTTGCTTAGAAATAAACCAAAATATTTGTAAAAATGAATAAATAATACACGTAAAACACAATATTTTGAGGAAGAACTCAAATCCTGAGTAACATTCTAGTACTCCTGCCATTCTGTGAACAAAAAAAAAGTTTTTGTTAAAGTTTTGGTGATCTTTTAGTTTAGCTATTTAACTCCGTAATGTCGTAAATTCAGTATGCATGATATCTCTTGGAGTGACCAGCAATGGCGTGGTTATAATTTTTCTTATTGGAGTCTCTCTTTAAAAGTCTACCAAAAATCAGGCAACTCTCTAATCAATATGAACGTTTCACTGATTATTAAGTGAAGACCTTTTAGTGGCATTAGCCAAGTTTCTGATTGTTTTTTAAATAAGTAAAATCTATTAAAATCCATTATTTCAGAAGAACTTTGTTTTTTCCAGAAAGATAAAACCCTGAGTTATATCATATTAAAAGCAGAATAATTAGTGGCGTAGGAACTGTTTTTGCCGCTCGGGGCGGTTGTAAGATTTGTCACCCCCGTTTCTGGCGGTTGATAATCCGTTAACCTTCAAAATTCCAAAAAGCCCCCAAAATATTTATTTTTATGAAACTACAATCAAGAATATAATTTTAGATTGCTCCTGTTATTAATCCTAGAGTTTCATGTAGTCGTCGTCAAAGAAAACCAAAGATTTTTAAAACCAAAAAACGTATAATTTAAAATTTTAAAAATTGTTAAATTAAACTGGCTGTTTTTTTTTTTTTCTATTTTTACCCCCTTAAAATGCCACCCCACCCCACTAGAACGTGCCACCCGGGGCGGATTCCCTTTGTCCCTGTTTGCTAACACTACTGAAAATAATATAATACTTTTCCAATAATTTTTAATAGAATTTTAACGAATTTCACGTTTCAAAACCCCAAATATAAAAAGTTAAACAGTTTCAAATTTCAGATTTCAATCTGCTATTTCGAAGCCTGAGTTTACAACACTAAACTAAACCACTTTAGCGTTGTAACTTCGTAAGATCGTAAACTAGAAGATTACCTATACTACGTATGACAAGACAATTATAATATATGTGATGTAAGCATGTGCATAATGCATAAAGAGCATCTACGTATATTTTTTAATCCTTTTTTTAGTAATTTTGTAAATGATTTTTTGTTCAAATAATTTAAATTCGTTAAAATTGTTTTTTAAATTATAGAAAAAGTATTATTATTCTGGTTTTAATATGATAAATTTCAGGGTTTTATCTTTCTGGAAAAAGCAAAAATTGTTCATAAATAATGGATTTTAATAAATTTTAATTAGCTTAAAAAACAGCAACTTGGCTAATACCGGTGACATGTACTTAATTTACGACACTAAACTAAACTACTTTACGAAGTTACAGCACTAAACTCGAAGATTTCCAAAGCTGGTTAGATGTAGAAATTTTTCGTATGTGTGTGTTTTTTCGTCTGTATACGTGCCTCTGTGTGTGTGTGTGTGTGTGTGTGTGTGTGTGTGTGTGTGTGTTAAAGAAATTTCCGACCTACAAGTGGTAAGGTGAAGCGAGACATGACAGGAAAGGGTAGCAGCAGCAGTGCCACTGCCGTGTGAAGACTGTTGTTGGTAAAGGACGATAAAGAAGAAAAGACAGTTTTGCTCCTGTTCGACCGTCAACCAACTCCCTTTCTCTTAACGCCCCACTTGGTTAACATCCCTCCCTTGTTGTTTTATTACGTCAATGCTTTTCAAAACGCTCGGCTGCCCGTAGCAGTTGTTGATGCAACTGAGCATCATCAGCACTTCGTGTCTTCCGTAGCGAGAAAAAGAAGAGGAAAGTTTCAGCATATTTCAGCATATGCACCCGCACCCCACCACGCCACACCACCACCTCTACTATCTCTACCTGGATCCGACCGTCGGGCAATTTAACCTCTTCCTGTCACTCTCGACATTCTCTTTTGGCTTTGTGACGAGAAAGTGGGAAGAAAGAGAGAGAAAGAAAACAAGGTAGATTTTCCTCGGTCGGTCGTTCGTTTGTTCGTTCAAGTAGCGAGAGCAAGCACTTCTTCGAATCGTTCGGCGAAGAAGCGTTCTTGGACCGGCATTTATTTCCTTATCCTCTCCCACTTTCCCCTAATCTCTCCCACAATGTTGATAGGTTTTCTAACTCCACTCCCTCGGAATGCCGAGCTGAGATTAAGGGCGTGGCATGTCAACTGCGTTTTAACTCAGGGCTTTCGCATTATTCAAAGGGGATGACCAAACTTAACATTTTTTATTTAAACAAACAACATATTTCTGATTGAACGAATATTGCTTCCATGCTTTTTAATGGCAAGGAAGACGGTGCCGAGGTTTCTAGCAGATTTCCCCGATGTTACATTTTTATTCACCAAATTACACATAGAAAAATGTCAAAAGACAAGTGTCTTGTTTTAAAGACTAAAATAATCGTTGATTGAAACTCCAAACAGATTTTGGTTTATAAACTTTTAGAAATTGTGAATTTTTATACAATTCGGTATTATTTTTTGTTTATTGAATCTCCAAAAACATTTTGTTTTTGGAAATAGTGAATTTTTATGCAAGTTGACATTTTTTGTTTGATCAAACTCTAAACATATTTCGTTAAATGCACTTTTGGAAATTGTGAATTTTTTATGCAGGTTGGTATTTTCCCCGAAAAAGAGCGAAGAAAAAAACTATTCATTCACAATTGTTTCTCCAAATGAACACAAGTACACTAAGTATTTTCAAACCTACTGCAAAATAGTAAAAATACTATTTTACAAGATACCCCGTGTCGTCACCGGAAAAAAATCACTGTTAGGTGCCTGTAAAAGCGGTGGACGCATTTTTTTTAAATCGTGGATAACATCATAAGAAATTTTTCTGTAATTTTTTCCAAGCGAAATTTTCTTACATTAATTGATTCGTTCTTTCAATATTGGTCTACAACTTCGATGCTGAAGTTTTTGCTAGCTTTGTCCTAAAATCTGACCAATTACAATTGAGCCTTTTATTCACTGCGACGCTATTGATTAGAGCAAATAATTTAGTTTCCGGGATTGGTATTTGTGTCATTTCGCCTATTTTTCCAACCTTCAAACTATAGCATGATGTCCAGGGGAGTTTTGACATTTATTTGCCTCGATTTTTTTTCCATCCTATGTGTAAGTCACAGAAAGAAAAATCGAGGGTGATATAGACCTTTGGTCCCACAGCCTATAGTATGATATTAAGAGGAGTGTTGAGATTCGTTTGTCTCTATCTCTACGTTTAGTGTGGGGTACAGAATGAAAAATTCTATGAACTTTTAGGCACTTTGATATTTTTTGTACTTTCAAAATAATGTCTTTAATTTTCAAATTTTTAAACGGAAAGTGTTTTTCTTGTTTTTTTTTTTGTTTGTTTATTTTTAATTGATATATACATTTTGGGCCCATAGCCTAGGTTTTTTTTTTGTGGGGGGGGGGGGCTTGTTGTGTGTGTGTGTTCAGATAGAATACTAACTAGGGTAACAAAAAATGAATGTGTTATTTTATTAATATACGTAAATAAAAAACAAAAAATGCGAAATTCAAATTACTTTTTAAAAAGCGCAACAACTCATTGAGATTTTTTATATTCAAAACTGCCATTTTATTTTATTGTTTGTGTGATATTTTTTCTAATTTCAACAAATTGTATTTGTCCACATCTCTGTCGTCCCCACAACATTTTTAGTCGAACTTTTTTTTCAGATGAGGCTTGATAATTTGTACTTTTTGGATTATTTAGATTTAATATTATTCTTCAAAATTAAAAAATATCGCACACACACACACACACACACACATATATATATATATATAACTCAATAATAATCTTTGCTTGAGCGGCTTTTTG
>JAYKTE010457199.1:0-10258 GCA_036873565.1 Xipholeptos notoides | reverse complement strand
TATGCACTATTTGACCCATAGCTGGAGGGAAAGTGGGGATTCATACCTTTCCCAAGGGTATTAGTCTGAATATGAACTCAAATGGAACGACTGGGATTCGAACTTGCCTACTACGATTCCAAGGTTCGACTGCCTACCGATTGGCCCAAATCGACTTCCCCAAAGGAACTAGTATACAGTTTTAAAAATCCTATTACTCTTATCCTTTTTGATGTCATTTCAAAATACTGTGATAGATTATTTCTCACAAAGCTGATAGCTGATCGAAACGATAAAATAAACACACTCATCTTGTAAAAAAACAAAAAACATACGCGTTTCCATTCGTAACCATAGATGGTTAACTGGTGGTTATCGATTAGTTCAGGTCTTTAATTAAAGAAGATTCATAATGATACTGATTTAGTAAAGGTGCTTCAAAAAGGCACTCTCAATTTAATAAGAAATCTAGTGGATAAGAAGTCGGACTTTGGAATCGCAGAATTCCAGTTCGAATCCAAGTCGCTCCGTTTGCGTTCAAATTTCGACTAATACCATTCGGAAAGCTATGTATCCCCACACTCCCTCCAGCTATGGGTAAAATAATAGTGCATATTGTGTTATTCAAAAAACTAAGTGTGGATAAAAATAACGTTTACCAAAAATGATTGTTATCGGCGTTAAATGACCTAAAGAGGTTGATATGTCGCAAAACACACACAAACCAGTAAATTAATTAGAAATTGAGTATTTTTCACTCTGAGAAAATTAAAATCAACACGAAACCTTAATTGAAAATACTGAATAAAATTGTGTTAAGGGTAAACGCCTATTTTTTTCTAAAAAGCACACAGAGAGAAATGAAGAATTAAGTGTGAAAATTTAACGTTTAATTCTAAAAATTCATGCCCGTAAGCTTCTTAACGTCCTGTATATTAGTTGATTAGCGTAGACACGAATATAATAACTAAAGGTTACTCTGAGACTCTTTTCTGTGTGATCATCGGATCAGTCCTGTGATCACACAGGCAAGACTCCAGCAATCCCCAAAGAACGTAGACTCCGTGTTTACATTAGTCAACTACGCACAATATCACCAATATTGAGCATTTTAACTATAAACATATAAGCCACCAAAAATATATTTTCATATAAAAAGAGTATGTTGAAACACTTGCACTGAATTTATTATTATTCTCGTCGGAAAAGATGAAAAACAAAATTAAATCTTTTAAACACACACACACAATAATATATACGTATATATATATTAGTTTTTGTCACGGCAAGATTCGTTAAACTCAAGCGAACCTTTCACCGAAGTATTTTCAGATAGATCCCTTCTAATCTCTTGGCTGTCTTCTTGGTATTGAGGGTCAGATTGTTAAAGAATGTTACGTGGGCATGGAGGACCCAAGCGCTTTCTGCCCTTTCTAGGTCCCTCATCAGTGTGTTAAAGATGTTAAGTATGAAGAAAAGTATTTAATTTTGGAGAAACAATTTTTTTTTACGTTGAACATGTTAAATTTGTATATGTATGACTTCTAATATCTGAAGTTTTTGTTTGTTCGGCTTGGTTTCTATTATTTCCTGTTGTCAACTAGTATGGATAGCATTTCTTTTTTGTTAAGGGGGTGTGTGTGGATGAGGTACTGGGATATGGCGCTGGAGTTGCTGAGGTGCATAGTGAGTCTTCTGGAAAGAGAAGTAGAGGTAAGGCGGTGGTAAGAATTTTTGGAGGCGCATCCTCCAAAAGGGAAGGTAAAGTGACTACCTTGGTCTTATCTATACTTCTCGGTGGAAGACTTGGGTTATTATAAATGACAGTATTAGAGGTTTTGTATAGTAAATGGTTATTTGTATTTTGATAGTGAGATCAAGGGTGTGGGAACGTACTTATTGTTTATGTTATTTAAAGATTTCTAATCGAGCTTGTAATTATCATGTCCTTTGTAGAACAATTTCTTTGGGTTATATGTTTTTTTTCTTTTTGGTTTGGTGGAATTTCGTTATTTCAGAGTCGAGGAAGATATCAGTTGTTGGGTAGCATTTTTAATTAATATTTTTAACTTCTTGGTGGAATAAGCTATTAGAGGAGGCCATTTTTGCACGGGACAGAACGTTTTTAATTATCTTCTGTTTGTATCTAAAAAGACATTCACAAGAGAAGTTGAGAGTAATGAGATTAGTATTTGTTGGTTTTTTATATACACTAGTGGAAAATTGTTGCAGTTGATATCAATTAGGACATCGAGGAAGGGAATTGTATTGTTGAAGTGGGTCGTGGATGAAGTTAAGAAATAATTTTTGTTTAATTTTTTCGTATTACTGAAATTCATTTGGTGTTGTTGGTGAGGAGTAGGTGATCTACGTATCCGAAATAAATCTAGGGTTTTTCTATTTTGTTAAAGACTGTGCTTTCTACATGGGTCATTCAAAATTCACTGAAAGTGGGACCAAGGGATAATCTATTATGGTACCGTTATTTGACGTTTTAGTTGCAGTTTATTCTTTGTGCTTAGGATTTACTTTTCCCGGGCTAAAAAAGGAGAGAATGAAAATGCGTGGTAAAAGTACATCCTAAACACAACTAACAAACGATGACTAAAGGGATATATATATATTACAATTGTTACCTACAATTATTAGTCAACTACTCAATATTAGTAATAGTGCTGGTGTAGCCACGGTATCATCAGTTATTGGTAATTGTTGTTTTTTGCCTGTGCGATCACCACTCAGCTGAGAAATTGACTGTTACCAAAGACCATTACTACCGTATTCAATTGTATAAATATATATATATCTAGGTAGAATCTTTGCCTTTCCCAAGGGTTTTAGTCCAAATCTGAACGCAAACGGAACACCTAGCTTCGAACTTGCGTATTACGATTTTGAAGTCCGACTGTCTATACACTGCCCCTAATGGACCTTTCCTCACACACTTGTATTACCAAAAAAAAAAAAAGAAAAAAAAAGACGGTTACTATGAGTGGCCGATTGTGGTGAAGCACTGCATGGATTGGAAGTTATGGTCGAATTTTTACTTTTTACCTTCGAACTATTTTGTATGATTTTACCTATTACGAATCTGATCTTTGTCTGACAATTTTTCATGTTCATAAACATTTTTCAGTGCTAATTTTAAGTGCTTAATTATAAAAATTAATTGAAAAATGAAGCTGCTGCATCCAATAATGAGAGCAGTTTTTTTACCTAAAAATTTCTGACTTGCACGGGAAACGCCAGGATATACTACGATAATCCTGCAGACACTAAACAATTTTTAAAAAACCCTTTCTCTCGTCTAAATTTTCCTTCGTTTGCATTCTCGACTTTTGATTTCCTATTTATTTTGTATCATTAGTAAACCTTTATCTTCCTGCACATTTTTTCTGTACGCGATTCACGCACGAATGAACAGGAGAAATTTTCGGAAACGATTTCAGGATAGCGTGTATTTTTATTTTTTTTATTTTTTTTTTATTCGCACAGATTTCAGCAATTTTCTTTTTCAGTAAATTCAAGGATTTCATTTCATTCTTCAAAGTAGTTTATCTAAGAACCTTGTATTTTTAGCTGGCAATTTTTCTCCACTCAAAGCATTGCCAATTTTTATAGCACAGGAAAAACAAACAATAAAGTCTATAGTCAAGATTGAAGATAAACATTTAAATATAAGTAACCAGTGACTTTGGCTACCTGACAAAGTAGATTATTATTCATACATTTTTAACCTGCAAGATCACAGCACTCCTATCTATATGCACTATCATATTATTCTACATTTTTATACGAGTTTAGTCGGGTGGTTATATTCAGCCACATAAGAACCTTTCATCTGCCTCGGAGCTGAGACATGTTAACTTTGGGTAATAGCTCATCTAAGTGTAACTAAAACACCAAGTCCAAACCTTGGATAGATTATATCTGTTAACTCAAGGAGAAAAGCTCATCTAGGTATAAACACAACACTCATTCCAGAAATTCTGGGAACGTAATGAGCACGTGAATCTCTCATTGTGCCTAACTTGGTTCGGTGTGCACCAGGTATATATCATATGAACATTTTTTATCAACAAACGCTGAGAATAATAATTCTGGATAAACATTTCTTTATATAAAACATTATTTAAATTAAACTAGCTAAAAAAATCTTTCAAGTTAAGAAAGTAATTCATACGTAAACTAAGAGTAATGGTTCCACTAGAATTTCAACTCTAGTATTATAATTCCCAGGTCTGGACAGGCTAATAAATATTTAAAAATAAATAAATATTTAAAAATAGGCTGCAGGCATTTAAGGTCCATACCACGCTAGATTTTTCATTCTGTGACCTACATTTAGGGGGGAAAAAAATAGAGGCAAACGAATGTCAATACTCTTATGAACGTTATACTACTTTTCCTCAAGTGCAGCTTTTACAAATTTGTGAGAATTTAATAATAACAACACAATCTTTAATAAAGCTATCATTGGTGGCAGTTAATATTGTCGGAGGAAATAATAATTGGGTTGGGGGGGGGGATAGAAATAGCCAAAATTTCACCATCTAATTTGTGGATAAAGGTTAAAAGAACATTAATATTATGCAACTAAATTCGTATTGAAAAAACTTACGGTACATTTCATCTGATTTTATAAAAGATTTGTCAAAAAAAATTACACCCACCGCTTTACAGATATTATAAGGGATTTTTATTTAAGTGACAACACGGCTTAAGAATTAAATAGTCATCATCCAGTAATTATTTAGATTAAAATACGAGAAGTGCCTGTCTGAAAAGGTGATATCACATCGAAATATATCTAGTTAAAACGCATCATAAAGCTTTTCAAATTTATCTTTTATCACCAGAACGAATGAGAAAATCTACATTTTATCATCATAAAATACCAATTATAAAATACTATAACGGTTATGAACGTAACTTTAGCTTATTTCCCGTGGATAACTTTCCTTCATTAGATAAGTACCATTAATTTACTATTATTACTTTTAGTTTTCTTTCTTTCTTAAGTTATTTTTTTCATTACTTTTTTTGGGGATTATGTCATTATTTAGTAAGAAGAGTGTGACAGGAATTTAGTTTTGTGAAAATAGTGATACTAAAACTTCAAGCTCACCAGGGGAACACCATCTGGATCTCATTTAAGGGGCCTTGTTTTGTATTCCAGACTGAGAAAGAAAAGAAAACAGCAGTTTTCTATATAGGCCAGGTTTATTTTAATCAGTTCCTGAAGCCTAAGACTTTTTAGGTTCAGGGTTAACGAATTGATTAAAAGTTCCGCCTTATCTGGTTCTGTCATTCTATCTTCACGAGAATGCAGTGTTATCGGTTGGTGACTGCCTGTCTCAAAAAAGCACTAAATGAAACGAGAGCTTTTTATTTTTTTTGGAAGACAAATAGAAACTCAGAATAACTGCACAGTGATCTTGCTTGCCAAAAGGCATAAATTAAAAGTTTTGTGAACAGTATAATTCTTAGTTTTTCAGAATCTTTGGGATGAGGCTTGATGATTTGTAGATCTATTTTTCAGACTATTGTCGTCTTTAATATCATTTTCATCTTTAAAAGGTTTCGGCCGACAAACCATTCGGTTTCCTTCAGATGCTCAAACTTAAGAACCAGAGCTTAACACCCTACCCAACCATTGTTAACTGAACAAGAGAAGGCTAACCATGTGGTTTTAATAAGGAGTTAAGTTCAAAATTCTGTGAAGAATCTAGATTATGATAAGATAGTTCTACAGTTCGATCACTTCAAGAAGGCTGAAGGGTTCATCGGCCAAAACCTTGTGAATGTAACAATTATAAGAATACAAAAAAATTAGATCATCAAAGTATAATTTTTAGAGCGAATAGAACTAGTTTCAAGTTAATGACACATTGAGAGAATGAAATGAAGTAAAAATTTCTAATAAAAAAAAAAGTATGTACCCCTAATTTTAGGACTGTTTGTTTGGTTTTCACTTGCAATTGTAGTTCTAAGCCAGATGAAACTGGATGTAGGTCTCTACACCTTTATCGGAAGATTAGATGGTTAGTAGTTTTTGACAGGTTTTTTGCCGAGGACAACAGTCCTAAATGTACAAATTATCATGCCTCATCTCAAGAATTAGGAGGAGTATAAATCGAAGTGCATTTTAATCGGTAGTTCCAAATTAAAAGTTCCAAATTATGGCTTAGATATTGAGTTTTGAGAAAACCTGCTATCACTCACAGAAAAAATTAGTATGTGGAAAGGTCCCGGTAAAATAAAAGAAATATTATACAGAATTATTTCTAAAACAAGTAGAGTATAAAAAATACCTAAAAACAAAAAAATATATGCTTAGCTAGCTTGCCAGACACACTGAAACAGCATTATTATATAAAACTGGCATGCCCTTGCCGTGTAAAATCTCAACAAATGTTTGTAAAATAATAAAGAGTAAATGTGTATTAAAGAATGAAATAGGGATAACAAATACAAGTAACATTTGAATTGTCTAAATGTTTTTTTTTTAAATCTAATGTTTTTAGTGTGTGACACAATACATACAAATTAAAAAGGATTTAAAAAAAAAAAGCAAATACACATTGGTCATTATTATAAGAGGAATAGATAATGAAAAAGTTCAAAACTTGTTAACTCGTGAAATTAGTATTCCATAATTTTAAATAAATTATATTTTTTAGATTGTGAAAAAAGAATTTCTCTTGTTTCATCGTTCAGTCGGTTCAGCAACACAGGGCAATGTGAGGGTCTGGGGTTAGATTCCTCATGCGGGCTAAAGGTTTTCGATTTTGATTTTTAGAGAGTTTTACGATACATACAGGTAGGACAAAAAAATAAGAAAATACACAGCGGTCATTATTATAAGAGAAATTACCAGAGATGATCTTATTATGGCGTAGATATAGAAGATTTGATGTGAAGATAATTTGGTTTCGATTGATTAGGGAATTCTTCTTAATCTATGTATTAATTTCTTACGAAAGTCAGAGGATGAACTGTGGTCCAATAACAACTATGAAGATGAGAACAACAGCCCACAAGAAATTAATACATGATTTGGCTAGTTTAGTTGTTTTAACTGTTGTCAAAACTGTTGTCACCAGAACGTATGGATACGAAGAACTAAACCCATAAAATGTTCAACTAAAATAGACTAAATGATAAACCTTCCTGTCACTAGACTTCCAAAAGGATCATTTCTCATCCATTGACAGCAAATTATAATAGCATCTAGTGTGAATGTTAATTATAATATTGAATGGAATGGAGCAGGGGGTACTGATGTGCGTGAAGTGACAAAGCATTTCTCCATCTTCAAGTAAGGTTATTGACTATAAACAGCAAAAATTCTGTTCAAGACTAGTAGGAACACAACTAATACTAATACTACTTATAATCTTGAAGGTAAAGAGTGTTACTATACTTTTTTTTTAAAGTGAGATTCTAGATTACTTGCAGCTGGAAGTCATAAGATAGACCCTGGCTTCACTTTGTAGAGAAAAGCAAAGGAAAACAAAAATCTCTCACCTTTGAAAACTTAAAGAAGGTCTCGATTTAATATTGTGAAAATAATTGTAGATGAAGCAGTCACAAAGAAAGCTAGACCAACCAAAAAGTGCGTAACGTAAAAAGATGAGGCCACGGTAAAGTATACACGCATAGTGTAACTTAAAGATAGTCAATGATAAGTTATTTGAATATGTATTATATTTTCAATTTATTACTCTCAGGCAACTCTATTATCTTTAAAATTTACATAAGGGCAAATTTATTTTTATGAGTACAATGCGTGTATGTGTATGGTCTTTAGACGTTTCTAAATTTTATATATGATTTCGATAGAACTCTTGTTAAATAGCGAATTCATGATATAATGGTTTTGACTGGGATTCGAACTCGTATAAAATGATTCCAGAGTTCAGGATTCTTCCACTTCACTGCTTTCTGTGTGTGTGTGTGTGTGTGTGTTGTTGTTGTTGAGGAAGACATTTATGTTTGTACTTATACACTAGGTTGACAGCGAAAAAAAAAATGAAGGAAGACTGTATCAAGTTTGATAAAGTATTTTTGAATATAAATGTACATAAAGCAAATTGTTAAAAGATCTGCGGCAAAAATATTTTAATTGAAATAGAATTTTTAATTTTCTACAATTTTTAAAATTCGTATTAGTCGAATGTAATTCAGGTTGTTTGATTTTTATGACCATTTATTCCGTAGAAAATCGTAACACGAGATACACTATTTAATATATAGCTATTAAACCTATTTCCCTTACGTGACTGACCAACTCCAAAAGTCATAATGTGTACTTTGGAAAGTTTTGATTTCTCTTTTAATTCTCATGCTTGAATATTAAATGAATAGACAGAACCTTGGTAGACTTAGCATTTATGTAGTAAAGGGAAATTACTAAAAGAAAAAATTTTTTTTTACTTGATATACTCGTATAATATATGATCTCGCGTAATATGTGAACCCCTAATTTATTTTGAATATTGCTGGACATTTTGACTGGAGTGAATGAACATATGGTTTGGTCAATGTCATCACTTAGGCAAGAAAAACATAAGATGATACTAGCTCCCTTAAGTTAGCCCTCCAAATAGCTCTTAGAATGTTGTTACAGAAATATCTACAGTAGATTCAACTCAAAATGATTTCTTCTCTGCTTTTTGTATTCTATTTGATAGTGCCGGATATTGGAGTGATCGCTAAAAACATTCTGAGACGAAATATATTGAATGATTATATCTCTCTTTCATTTGTTAAGAATTAAAAATCATTAGAACCTCTTTAGATTTTTTTAAATTACATTTAGAAATAAACCATTTTTTAATGTGAAGAAAAATTATGGCAATTATGTAAGGGCATCCCACGAACTTGTTTATCCAATAGAAATTTAACATCTTCCATGATTACAACAATAAATAATATTCTTTATATACAAAAAGAAAGAAAGCAAGAGTAATCCTAATGCAAATATACCTCATTTCATATTTCTTAATTAAAAAGCACCGTTATTTGATTTTATCTTTCAGGGGTGTTTATTTACATAAAATGAAGTTTTATCTTTAGTTACTATTTATGCAATATGTTAATATTTGGTTCAATAGAAAGTTTTAAAATGGCAGATTTAATCAAATTTCTGAGTCAATAAGTGTCTAAAACATCAATCAATTCCATTAGACCCCAATGGTGGGCTCGAAAAATATTTAATACAGTTTGACTTCATTTTATCATTTATTAGCAATGATTTCCAGTCTTTCACAGAGGTTGCTTTCATGTTTCTTTTGTGATAATTTTGATTTGTTTGTTTTTTAATTGGAAGATTTTCTTCTTTCTTATAAAACTACCATATTTTTTGAAAACTGGAAATTATTTTAGCAAACTGCACTTATATGACACCAGCAGGATCAACGCTGTCGCAGCACCCATACAACGAACGCCACGGACTTAAAACGACCCAATTGTTTAACCATGACCAATTATCATCTATTTTCCGGCTCAAAACCAAATCATTTTTTTCCACAGGTCCGAATACCCCAGATATCAAATTTCAAATCTCTAGACTAAAAATTCTAAAAGTACTTTGGTAAAAACAGTTTTTCAGAAGGTCAGACAATCTTTCCTTATAAATATTTAACGATAATAACCATTGAAAGAATTGTTGCAATAGGTTCTGGCATATTCAGTTGAACTGGTTTGACGACTTTATACATCAGGACGGTTAAAAAATGCAAGGCAGCATGCAACAATTCCCTTTTAGGTGCTTGTAATTTATTTCAAGTGTTGTTGTGCGAGTTTCAGCCCTCACTTAAGCAAAATACAGTCACTTTCTCAAAGTCTAACACTGACTTACTCCCAGTATTACTGAATGAATGATTAATTTCCACTATGTATCTACTCCATTTCCCAGGATCTTTCTTAACTATTATTATTATTATTGTAATTATCTCATTATTAACTAAAGATACAAAACTAAAACCGATAGTTCAAATATTTTTCAGTCTGAAAGGAAGGACAGTTATTCCATAAAATAAAACCCCAAGCTTTACTTTGAATTGACCGATAAGATTTCACCAACGAGGGATACCAGGTATAGGTATCCCGGATACCTATTTAGAATTAAGTATAGCTAATTTAAAAAGTTCCCATTCGAGTTATAATTCATATGGTATTAAACGATCTATTCTTTTAAGCTATTGGTTAAGAAACAAAACATTGTTATTGATATTTATTGATATCAATGAAAACATATATAAAGAGGTTAGCT
>JAYKTE010457198.1:0-19260 GCA_036873565.1 Xipholeptos notoides | reverse complement strand
ATATGTTTTTTGTTCTTAACAGCATTGTGTTGTTGTCTTTTGTTTCTACCCGTTTCTTACAATGCCCCCCCCCCTGAAAGTTCAAATTGACCCTACGTAGGTGGTACCACCAACTTTGAAAATAATTTAGTTTTCAAACTAATTTTTCTTTTTATGATTACATATGTATATTCTTTGTGTATTTCTTTCTTTCTTTTTCCTTTCTTTCCTTCCTTTTGTCTCTCTTTTCTTTCTTTTTTCCTTCCTTTCTGTTAAATCCTTTCTTTTTCCTTTCTTTCCTTTCTTTTGTCTCTCTTTTCTTTCTTTCATCTTTTCATTCCTTTTTCCTTTCTTTCCTTTTTCCTTTCTTTCCTTCCTTTCTGTTAAATCCTTTCTCTTTTTCCTTTCCTTCTTTCCTTCTTTCTGTAGAACGGCAAGGATTGGTGAATTGGAACTTTTCCAAGATCCATTAGTTTGGAATGAATTCTAGATCTTTCCATGTATTTATCTTTTTGCAGAAAGGAAGAAAGAAAGAAAGAAAGAAGAGAAGGATGGGGTACAGAGAAAGAAAGAAAAGAATGAGCACAAAGTCATTGCCATTGTTATAATGTTGTGTTGTATCTAACCCTGACTTAACACGTGTTGATTAGGCTCAGCTCAGCTCAGTTGTTAAAGAAATTTATTTTACGATTCAAAAACCAAACCTAGATTCCAAGTTGAGTGCCAAGTCTGTGAATCATGGCAGGAACCACACACACACACACACACACACACACACACACACACACACAGACAGAGGCTCCTACACATGCACAGCAAATGGCACTGTCGCCTTTCCTCTCTCCTCAAATAATCAAAGATAGGGGACAAGGAGACTGTACCCAACACTTGGACATGAATTGGAAGCACCACAAGGAAAAGGATTCATAATTTTCCCAAGAGTATCAGGGCTCTACAGACAAATTTACTTTTAGTTGACCTTTGACAACTAAATATTTTCATTTACTAGCCAAATAAACAAGTTACTAGCCAAATCCATGACATGTTATTTCACTCTCATCTTATAAATAAACCAATATTATTAGTATAGAGTACTTTGTTCTATTTTCATTGTTTAAATAATTTCACTTTATTCGTTTTATATTAAAAAATGTTGAATTTTTCATTCGGTATTTGAAAGATATAGGTGAAAAAACAGTCGCCAAAAGATAAGTATTTTATTATTTTTAGTCGCCACTTGGAAAAATAACTTGCAAATGCGAGTGATTCACTCGCAATGTAGAGCCCTGAGTATTATTCCAAAATGAATTCTAACAGTGCAACCAGGGTTTGAATTTGAAATTCTAAAGTTGAAGCACTGAACCATTAATCTACAGAAACTTCCAGCCAATGGATAAGGTTATTTTGTGAAACACTTTTAAAATAGGAATAGACCTAGAAAGAAAATTTCTAGCATGATCAATTAAGGACCAATATTTTCAAAATATAAAGGAAAGGCATTTTATAGGTTAGCCATTTAATTTTTCCGGCTTTTAAAATAGGAATAGACCTGGAAAAAATTTTCTAGTAAGATCAATTATGAATTGATATCTTTAAAAAGATTATTGGGAATATATTTTCTATATTACTATCATTAAATATTTGGTGAGGTTTAGATATAGAAAATAAATTTCAAATATTAGCAATATCAGTTGTTGAAAATCCTTAAAAAAATTCTAACAATGTTGAAACTAAACTCTAGAAAAAATGTCTCTATTTCTTACCATAATTGAAATCTCAATTTTCATAACATTATTATCTTTTAAAAATCATTAAGAAAAATTCTTAAACATATCACCAAAGAAAATATCTACCATCAAGAGATTTTCTTTTTCAATTGAAAACTACTTGACACAAAAGAAAAAGATCCAATAATAAAATATGTTGAAAACAAAATTGTTTTTCAAGGATTTCAAAGAATTATTGGATTATGGTAATTCTTTGTGATTTGAAAAATAAATTACTTTAAAGAAGATTTATTCAAAATTCAAGAGAACCTTATTTTTGAAAATGCATTTAAAAAGGTAGTTGGTTGCTTTGTTTAACAGTAGATCTGTCATTATTGTCCTTTAATCCTGAGAACAGTTTTTTATTAACTTTTACTCAACACATGTTTTTAGAATAATCATAGTTCTAGATGTCAGGAATATAGAACTCATACTTATATAATATATTAGCTTAAATATGAAAGTAATGAAGAACTAAAATTTTAACTAATAAATAAACCTTTATTTGTGAAGTATTTAGTGATCAATAAATGAATCTCAAAAAGTTCTTTGAGTTTTTTAAATCTTAATATCAAGAGTAAGATATTGATCAAATGATCATTTTTCAATAAATTTCACTGACTAAAGTGTGATACAAATTAATTAGAGACATAACATCATTTTGACTTTCTTATAACTAATACCTGTAAATAAATTAAAATTAACTCCATAATGATAGATTTCACTTATTTTCTTATTCATTTGAAATAATAAAAAAAACAAAAACATTAGCAAATTAAACAATTATTTTCTGATATTTATTGTTTCAAAATCTTGTAAAAATTCAAAATAATTTTCTATATTTAATCAAGGCTTGAATTAATTTCAATTTGAATTGATATTTTTACAAAATCTTCTTTCAATAATAATATTTAGCACTTAAAACAACTGCAGCAAAAACAACTCAAAATATTTACTTTGCTTATGGAGAAGAATGAAATTCATCTTTAAAGATTGCAACTAAACAGGACATTTGATGAGGGGTGCTATGTGGAATCACTTGAAAGTAATAATACTGTATCAGTTAAAGAATTGGTATGATTAAATGATAGCTATGATATAACAGTATTAGAAAGATAGTAGAAGCATGTGTTATCTATAACCACAATACTATCAAACAGCAACTAAGTTTTTCAATAATTTGTCCCCATATTTCGCTAAACTTTTATTTAAAAACTACAAAGTTTAATACTTGGGTAAATATGTTTTTTTTTTCATATCTTATACTTTTGGCTTCTTTCTTCATATATTATCAACAATAACTATAAAAAATTGAAATATATAAAATAAAAAATTAAGAAAATAAAATAGATAGATAGATAGATAGATATCATTTATCTTAAAGGTTAAGATCAATTCTGGCTAATGCTTGTACCAAAACATAAATTATAAATAACTGCACTTAGTCTTTTAGTTATTTTGTTTTTAGTAATTTTTTTTCTTTATCATTCTTAACATCAATTTATTTGTGCCAAATACTTTGAAAGAAAAAAAAAAGCCGTTGAAGAATTTGAGAAATGTTATTCAAATTGTCATTTTTAAACATTGTTTAATGGAATACTTTTGAGGCTTTTAACCTGAGTAAACATTAAACTTTTGTTGTTAGAATAAAAAACAGAAAGAAGAAGAAAATTGATTTCAAAATAAAAGGTTTCGTCTTTCATAGAAAATAGACCTGAGAAAGGGTTTGTTAATATAATTTAAACATTACACATTTTTTCATTGTGGTTGCTTCCTTTACCTCTTTTCTCTCTCGTTCTATACCTTGTCATTTTAAACTGTGTAGATCGTAAGTTGTAAGTTGCCTTTGGGCCTGCTGTGAAGTGGATGCAGTAATTTGATGGACACATTTGCAAACAATAATTATTCTGTGTATAACAAATCTCAAATCCTGCAGCTCTTGTTTTGGGTTTTACATTTCAAGAAAAAAAAATAAAAATAAACTATCTATAGTATATTTTCTTATAAAGGAGATTTAGTGTAAGTCTGGATGTAAGCAAAATAAAATAAAAATTCAAATCACTTTTTTTTTCTTAAACAACCGTGTTTAAAGACATTTATAGAGAATGAATTTTCAAACTAAATATTATTATTCACATATGTAAATATAGTAATATATGAGGGTTGTTCGAAAAGTGCCACCTATCTTTTAAAAATAATATTTTAAAAGCTGGAGAGTTATGAAGACAGGAGTGGTACAATGAAAACAAGCAAACCTTTTGTGCTTCAGAATTTATTATTCTACATAGTCACCACCATTTCCAAAGCATATTTGCCAACAATTTTGCATCCAGAGCACTCACATTTCTGTCGCCACTTTCAAATGAACAAACCCGTCTCTTAACTATGTTGACATCAACTGAATCAGCTTCATAAACATTCAGCAGATGCCAGTGAATGTTGATCAGTTCAATTTTTTCTGCGAGGAGGAATTCATTGACATACCCCTGCTTCTGATAGGGGGCTGTTTCTTAGAGTCTCACATCATCAATATCTGCAACAGAAAGATGAAACATTCAGGTCATAAATGTATAAGGTCAGTCATCATAACAATGCAATTTGCAATCCCCTCTGATCCATTTGGACATAATAAAAAATAGGTGGCATTACTTTTGAAACAACCTTCATACAAAAGGAAAAATGGATTTTACAAAAATGTTTTTCTTACTTTTTTCTAACTACATTACTAAACACTTTGTTTAATTATATTTTATGTCTTTTTTACAATCTATCAAGCTCGGAAAAATTCTAACTATTCATATTGAACAATGAAATTAGGATATAGTTTTATGTGTTTTCAAATATCCATAGATTGCAAGGATAACAGTGGCAAAAAATAAACGAAGACTGGGATTTGTCAGATTTGAGGATTAATTTTTTTATACAACTTGTTAAAAATTCTTGTTTTTTTATAATAGTATCATGGGATGTTTGTTTATGACAATTTTGGTCATTTAATAGTTCAAGTATTTTGTTTTTATATTGTGTAGAGTCTATGACAATAAACCAACTCCTTCATCTCAAAATGTAATTATATTATTGTTCTTAAACATACATTTCAAAGATGTTATGCATTTTCTGGGTGTATATATATATATATATATATATATATATTTCATAGGGCAAATAAAGGCTAAAGTTTGCAGCTCTGAGAAGGCTTGCAAGTTTGAGTATTACCTGAAGAAGGCCAAAGAACATATTGACCAAAACACTGTAAAAATAAAACTGAAAATACAAGTGAAAGTCTAAATAACTTCAATAAAGATAATAATTAGGGCTCATCTAATAAATTCAGACAATAGATTTTTAAATCTCAAAACAATATGGCTGATAGATCAAAAATTACATAAATCTTATGTACTTTTTTTTTTTCATTTCACCAACAAATTTTATATCCAACTTTTTTCTGCTCTTTAATGAACTCAGTTGAAATTATCCATGAAGATTTTGATACAAAATGAAAACTATATGAAGAGAACAAATATCATTGATTCTGAAATTATTAGATGAGTTTTGATTATTTTTTATTATTCAAGTTATTAAGGCTTCTTCTTTTCTCTTGGTTATCTTCACAATGTTTAGAAGGATGCTTACCTTCAGCATTTTTATGTGACTCAAATTCAGAAATTCTGTGTAGAACTCAATATTTTCCAAAATATTTTGAGATTTTATGATCAATAATAGAAATATTACAATAGAGTATTTCATGTATTTTTTTTTATTACTATCAATTCCTAATACAATAATCAGAGCAGTAAATTCAGCTATAAAATTAAATTATCTCCATTTTTCTGAAGATAGATCTATTTTGAAAAAAATTTACAAGGTTAGTTTATTAATAATAATCCAATTTTTGAATTTATCAATTTTCCATAGAATGTGTAGGTCAAAGTCTTTTCTGAACAAAATTAAATTAGGGAGAACACTGCATCTTGGAGGCCAATCTTCTAAAATCATGGAATCATGTACCGAACAGGATATGAATGTAATTTTTAAAGATAGTTATTAAATCAATTTTCTTTTTGGTTCTGTTTATTTCTTTAAAGGTAAAATTGAGCTTTCATGAAATTGTCTTACTAAAAATTTTATAAGTTTTTTTTATCATTTTTTGTGCGATTATAACTTTAAAATTTCTTTAAGAAAAATAAAGAGAGATGTTTCAAAAAGGAAAAAGAATGGGGAAAAAAATTATACCACAATGACAAAACAAAAATATTAAAAATAGAAAAAAAATTAAATGAGCAAAGAAATAGAAAAGTTAAAAAAGCAAAATGAATAAAGAAAAAAAAAGTTTTAGAAATTTAAAAAAAGAAATTAAATTTTAAAAATAATTAGAAACAAATGAAAAAACATTAAAAAAACACAAATGAAACCGAAATTAGAAAAATAAATAAAGGAAAAAAAAATACAAGCAAAAAGAAACTAGAAAATGAAAAGTTTTGAAAGAAAAATTTGAAAAAAAAGGTTCAAAAGAAAATGTAAAAAAAATAAATTAAAGAAATAAAAGGAAATTGAATCAAGAACCTTAAATAATAGAAAATAACTACATAAAATGAATGGCTTCTTTCCATAATAATTTTTAATCCTTGAATCAGAAATGTCCAATAAAAATTGATTATCGCATGTTGTCAGAAACTGTGTTCGCATAAATCAACTTAGATCTTCCATTCTTTCTTCCCACTTTTTTCTTCCAGCCCTACATGACATCGCTTCATAAACATTGGGTGGACAATCATTAGATTCAGTTTCCAAATTTTTAATTACAAGGATAAACATTGAGAAACAGTCAATTTCTCAACCTTTCAAATCATGTTGGCATTTGATACATTTAATTAACGGGAAAACGATTGATCCAATTAGTTGAAAGCAATAAATAAAAGATGATACAATAAGAGTCGAAAAAAATACCTAAAGATGAAGACAGAAATCTGTGAAAAAAGAAAAATGGAAATTCAAATTATTTTATCTTACCAATATAATGATGGACAATATTTATATAAGTTATCCTCTTATCTTACAAATATATTGATGGACAATATTTACAAGTCATCCTCTTATCTTACAAATATAATAATGAACAATATATAAGTTATCTTCTAACCAATATAATGATGGACAATATTTATCCATACATAACTTGTTATCTTACCAATATAATGGTGGATGATATCAATTTTTTATATGAAAACAATGAAAATTTCATGACATTTTATAAATTAGGAATAAGATGGTAGCTATAATTTCATATAGAGTTGTATAAATCCATATGTAAGCAGGATTATTTTGTTTTAAACAAATGTTTTAGAGGTTGAACTCCAGAACTGTAATATACAAGTTAAATCTTAAATCAATTCCAATCAGCGAAGTATTCCAAAAAACTAAACCTCAACAAAGGGTGACCTAACTTATGGAGTAATGATTCTAAGTATTATTTCATGGGTTTGGCTAGTAACTTTTCTATTTGGCTTGTAAATTAAAATATTTAGTTGTCAAAGGTCAACTGAAGGTAAGTTTGTTTGTAGAGCTCTGATTACCCTTAACACTATAAATATTTTTCCATGAAATGTTTATTTGCTATAAACATGTTCTCTTTTCCGAGACTTGGAAAATTTATCTCCATATTTTAATGCTGAAAAAAAAGTATATTCAGAGTAGCAGATTCTGTATATATATATATATATATATATGTGTGTAGATATAAATATTGGGGTCATTATCTACTATGAAATCAATTTCGATATTCATACACTTGGTTTAACTATTTATGCTTTTTATATATTTGGATATACCAAACTTGTTCAATCAATTTGGCAAATTTATTGGGCTTTTTATTGATTTGTTCCAGTTTCTATCATTAACAAAGTTTTCTTGATGATCCAAATAACCTATCAACCATAACTATAGCTATAATGGAAAGAGCGCATATTGTATGTGTCTTACAAGCATACACGTTAATTATCTGTACAGATAACCCTTACATTTCCAACATGTCATCAGGGATAACACACACACACACAGTTGACCAGCATAGACATAGGGGTCAACAGGTTTTACTGACTGTCAATTTCTCACCTGTGCAATCACATGCAAGGATCTAATGGACACCAAAGTCTGCTGACCCTGTGTCTATGCAAATCAACTACACACACTATCACAGACATCAAGCATTTGAACTAGAAATATTGACAACAATTCTTATACAGAGTAACACCAGTAATTGTTTAAAGTGTTTCTTATAATCTTAGTGGAATAAACCATTGTTAAAAATGTGAAAGAGTGAGAAATTCTTATTGATTTATTATGAATATAGTATATCAGCAGAAAATTGTAAGGCATGTTACTTCAAACGAAAACATTACCTTTAGAAGATAATAATAAATAGTGTTCAGAAACTCCACAATAAAAACAGGTGATCTTCCATATTTTTCATAAAACACAACATAGGCTAACAATTATCTATCCTAGACTCTTGGTACTAAAAGTCCATCAGTTTTGAAGTTATTTTGCATATCCCTTATACAATATAGACCAGCTTTGCAATAGATAAACACAATACACATTTATATTCCAAAATACAGATTACTTTGGAAGTTGTATCACCTAACATACATCTAGTTAGTAGTTTTCCCAATATGAACTACTTACATCAGCACCTGAAAAACTTCTTAATTTGGGATTTGGGGACAAAAGATACTCAATTTGTAATAAAAAAAATTTAGTCTTAAAGAAAATTAAGAGATCACAAAGAATAGTGATTATGATTTAAACCCTAAAATTACAACATACAAGTTCAAATAGCAGGTGATCTATTATATATTTGGTTTGAGGTTAAAAATGTGTTAAATAGTACATGTAGTTTAAAAAACTGTCTTCGAATGAAAATATTTAGTTTCTTCAAATTTTTCAGGCATTAAATAACCAAAATATTTGACGTGATGTATGAATAAAGAAATGTAATCCTTTACTAAACCTAAATGAACTTTGAAAATTATTATCTACTTTCGGAAGTTCTCTTTTATAAAGACTATACTTTTTCCCCCTAATTCAATGAAACAAAATCTCATTTCTATCGAAAGCAACTTATTTAATCAAAATCCTTCATTACATCATAAGCAGTGGGATCTTAGCAGGAGGGTCATCTGTAATTTTCCCATTTGTCAATTAATGCTGCAGGACAAGACAAGTCCATTTTTAAATCAAACATAGGAGAAGGAAATTGGTTGGGGAAAACCAGGTCAAAAGCAATGACAATTAAATTCTTTAAAAGACAGAAAAAGAAATTAAATATTTCAAAAAAAAAACACAAAAAAATAATGGTATTAAGAGTATCAAGTCATTGATTTCCCCAGAGAGATGACATTCAGAAGAGAGGTAGAAGAAAAAGCAGATACCAATAAATAATTCAATTAGATTGTTAAACTTTACACAGAAAAGAGGCTAGAAGAAAGAGCAAGATAGAAACAGTAAGAAATGTGCATAAGAAAAAGGGAAAAAAAGGACAAGAAGAGAGAGAACTTAAGAGTAAAAGCAACATAGCGAAAAAGATATAAATAGAATGCCATTAAGGGAGATAACTGTAAAAGAGATAGAATTTGAGAGAGGTTGCAATAGAGAAAAAGATAGAAAGAAAGAGAGAGAATAGCTAAGAGAAAATGGGATTAAGAAAGAGAGGTAGATAGAAGACTCCATGCAAAATGGATCCCATAGAAAATGAAATCCACGTAAATTAATTTCATTCAAAATATAGTATGCCATTTGCATTAAAACCCAAAGGGGATTCTATTTCTTAAGGGATTATCAAAATATTTTTCAATTAAGTTCAAGAAAGTCGATTCAGGAAAGGTGAACAAACATTAAATTCCTAAATTTATATATATATATAGTGTGTGTATGTATAACGATCAAACCGTAAAGTTAACTTTCTGCTGCCTAGAGCAGATGAGGTTGATCAACTGAAGGAGAGAAACTCATCTAGGTGAAGGAAAGCACAGATTCCAAAAACCCAGGTAGATAAGGTTCATCAACTCAGGGAAAGTAACTCATCTAGGTCAAGGGCAACACTGACTCCAACCGCCTGAGAAAGTAATGCACATGTAAAACTGTCTATGTGCCTAACTCGGTTTGGTATTCAACCAAGTAAATATATATATATATATATATGCATGCCCACCCACATACATATATATAAATATATATATGTATGTATGATTAGTTCTGATTCCGAAGATGCCAAGGATAAGTACAAAGAGACCTTTAATATACAAATATTATGAGAGCTCAATCTAAGTCTTCATTTTTATCATCATTTATACAATTTTTTTCTAGCTACCAAAATATAATTTATGTGTATGCATGAGAGAGAGAATAAAAAGATGGTCATAATTGTCAATCAAAAAAGATTTATCACTGATTCATGATGGATTTTTTTAGTCTTATCCTTTTTATAAATCTAATTTCTTTACAAAATTTCTTTCATATTGAGCTGTGTTTCTGTATTAACCCTTAATAGAACATTTTTACAAGAATCTAAATTGCATTCATCAGCAGTTTTGCTTCCAATAAAATTTCCATCTTATATTGACCCTGGGTCCAGGCAAGGTTTAAGATCTAGAGCATAGGTGACAAACTCTGGCCCGTGGCCCAATTTGACCCGCAATGTAATTATATTTGGCTCGAGAAGCAATTTCAAATTAATTTTAGATTTTATTTAAGTTTTATTAAATATGCCATTGATATGTTTTACTATTATTTTTAGCAACCTAATTTTGCATTCCTGTACTTTTAAGTTATATAAGCCTAGCTTGTTCAATATTTATTGTTAAATCAAAACTTGCTTGGGTCCATATTAAGAGATTCATATGCTCAACCTTGGCTGGCAGCTTTGTTCAATTTAAAATTTTGGCCCACTGTGTATTTGAGTTTGATACCCCTGATCTAGAGCATTGTTACTACTAAATACTAAGGTTATTCCAATAGTATTTCATAATAACACTAATCTTTATTGATAGTTGTTGAAAGAGTAGGATATTTAGACAGGAGCAATTAGTTTTTTTGGGTTTTTTTTTTCAGTATATATATATATATATATATATTTTTCAGTATATATATATATATATATATATGTGTGTGTATGTATAGGGACTCCCAAAAAACCCTATTGACTACTTGACCAGAGGGGACTGGCCCAATCCTAAATTCTCATTCTGCCAAAGTCTAAGACGGGAACAACATAACCAACTTGTCTCAGCTTTGAAAAACATGAAAAATTTTACACAAGTAAAACTCAAATATTAATTTTATCAAATGAATAAACAACTTTTCACCTGAAAAAGTAATTCAGACTGGAAACACGTATCAGGAACCAAACATGTATATATAACATATAAAATAAATATCAACCAAATGTTCATGGCTTCAATTATTTATCCTTTTCAACCTATTCATCTTTCTCTCGTTAGAACAACCATTTTTTTAAGTTTGAGTATAAATATATATATAATATTCATGTATGACTAGTTCTGATTCTACAGGCTTCATTCTAATTATATCTAATTAACACTTAATAGTGTTAATATAAAACTGAATTTGAGGTATACAGGAGGTTCATGCAGGAATATTCGTCTAAAGGAAAATATAACCAAACAAGTGGGATTTGAATTCATAAATCAAGATTCTTAAGCCAAAATTATTACCACAATAAGACAGAGTTGACTGTTTTTTTTTCTTCTTGAAATTCATCTGTACACTAAATATTTTTGATAAACATCTAAATAGTTAATGGATCATTGAATGAACCCCTATTGAGTTTGTAGTTGTCTTTTGTTTTTCATAATAATCAACATAAAACAGATAGAATTACTTTGGTTAAACACTTAAAAAAATTTTATTTAAAAATTACAAAAAAAAAAAGACTAAGTGAGATAAGCCAAAATAAAAATGGAAGACTTATTGATTCTAAAGGCTTTATTATGATCATATCAACAAAGAAGAGAAATTGAAATACCGGGCAAAGAACAAAGGGCAAATACAAACAATCCTTTATAATCTTTTAAATTCTGGACATTTATTCCAGAGTAAGCTCCAGAGAAGGAAGATCCATTGACGATGAGCTACCCTTTGTCCTTTAAGTGTGTGGAGTAGTGTGGAGAAAAGGGAGACAAGTCAAACAGTGAGTGCAGAGAGTAAGAAAGAAAATATTCCATGCCAAATTTAATAAAGTGACATCTCAGTCAACCACCCACATCTGATTGTTTACCCTCTATAGTCCACTGTCTCACAACCAATTGAATGACAACAACTATAAGGAAATAGCACAATCAATAAACACAGGATGGCTTATTCTTTTTCTCTTAATCCCCAATTTAAATGGTGATTTACAAGGGTGTGGTCTATGTATGTATTAGTCCATACGGACACAAAGGAAAAAAAATCTTTGCCATGAAATGGTATTAGTATGCTGGTTTTTTTTTAAAACTATTATTATTATAAATACTATCACTAGTAGTATCTGTCCATTATGTCTAAACATAGTATCAAGCAGGTTAATTTCCTGCAATTACTTCCATGTTTTGATGAGGTTCACCAACCATCCAAGGAGATATTCATGAAACAAAGGTTTCAATTAATGATACCGTTATTGCATGGTTTTGGTCTACCAGTTACAAGTGGCCCCACTAAAAGTTGAAACAACAGAACTTGTTTTGTCAGTTTGTTATCCAAAAGTCTGGCCAGCTAATTGGGACCAGTATAATATTAAGGCCAAGAAGTTTAGATTTCTCTATGATGGATATGTTTGAGTCTTGCAGCTACTTGCTGATACCTTGCATCCCGTTAAAGAAATGAATAAATAAATGACATATGTACCCTGAATATATCCACTTAAATTCTGTTTTAAACAATCTGATTACAGATTATTGAAAAGTGAACAATGATGTAAGAATCATTAACTCTATATCATTTAACACCAGTATTTGAGGAATGTGAAGTATGAGAGGAGTATTGTATATTTTTCCATTCAAGTATATCAACATGGTACATAAGAAAACAGTTTCTTTTTTGGGTACAAAAACATGAGGAGATATCAAATTTCTAACTTTGTTATTATCATTATAAATCTATATTTGTGACAAAGTAGTAGGTATAAAAACATACAACTTCAAGAGCTTGGGGAAAGTGCTATACATTTTATATCATCAATGTGTTGGTTGGGTTTTTTAATGGCATATCAACCTTTTTGGTAAATTTGATACTGAGGACAATTACTTGAAGAACATTTTTCTTTGGTCAAATATATAGCTGGAAGGAATAAGGGGATGCATTTCCTTCACAAATGCATTAGCTTAAATGTAAATATACAGCAGCAACTGGGATATAATTTCAAATATTACAATTTTAACTTCCACGCACTTACCATTGCATCAGGGAATTTTCTAAAGTGGAACAAAATGAAAAAAGAATTAATGTTGGATACAGTCAACCCCTTCATTATTCTGATATGGAGTGATTAATGTAATAAGGGATGCAATTTATATGCTCAATAATTTCATTCGGTCTGTTCAGAAACATTAATAACAAAGATTGTATCGGGTACGGTGTAACAATTAACCCTTTCTCTTGAGCAGGCCCCCACTTACATGACCTACCTCATTCACCTAAATCAAAAGTTTCCCGACATTCAATCAAAATCTGAGGTCTAATACTTCTAAATCTTTCACAGGCTTCTCATAAATAACTTGTCAAAGCTTCCTTGTTATTTGCACTATTATTTCTATTCTAGTAGCTTGACCTGGATCAAATTGCAAATTAAGTGCACTCTCCAAACACACACACATGCCTCTGAGAGATACTCCTCTTTATAAAAGTTCAAGTTAAATGTCAAAAGAAAGAGTAGGGGAGTGAAGATCATAGGTCAGAGAGATTGTAAGAAAATGGTGAAGATATCAACAATAACAAGTAGTGGGGAAAACCCAGTGGATGTCTTGTATTAAGAGTGGAGATGATAGGAGTGGTAGTGGTGGTCCTATTTGAACATTTAGCTCACTCCTTTCCACTCAGGTAAATCAAAATTACTTCCTAATGCCTTCATCTTCAAAGGAATAAAATTTCAGGAGTTTCACTTGTAAAAATTCTGAAATTCTTGTTCTTTCACATGCCAATTTGTTTGATTTGGATAAGCAAAGCATTTATGTCTTCCTTTGCTTCATCCCCAATACAATAAATGCCGTTATTACTTGTAGATACATATACGAAGCAGACATGAGCATCTAGATAAAGGACTTGTCAAAGAAGTGTAGAGTAAAGAAAGAAAGAAAAAAAAAAGACAGGTTAAGAGGGTTTACAAGGAACCAACCCAATAATAACCAGTCAGCACAAGGAAGAATAACTTCAGTTAATGCAGATAGAAGAGTTATATGCCAGTTTTAATTCAGTATTCTTTTTTCATTTAGTAATTTGAACAAGAATATGGCAAATGAAAACTTTAATATTAAATTTAGTTTATGTATTTTTAACTGAAAATCAATCGTTTTGGTTATATAATGCCAAGAATAACAACTTCTTAATATTTTTTTTTCATTTTTTTTTTTTTTTCTAAAATAAACAAAGTATCTAAGAAAACATTTTAAAATACAATTTATGAAATTCATTAAACTATAAATAGGAATATTTAAGGAAGTTAGGTGGGCAAGAAGTAAAGGAAGTGAACTTAAAAATTGCAATACACTAATTCAAATCTATATTAGTTCATTAAATTCCTTTTTGGTCAAACATTCTTTGGAAAAGAATGAATCAACTACTATTTTTTAACAAAACAAAAAAGTTTCACGATTCTCTCTAATTCTTCAACCAAGTCTGTAAAAATTAAATGTCTGCAGGATCTCTCGAAGAACCATCCCTGCAGTCAATACCTTCCACTTTGATTTAAAGTGCTGGTTTCATTATCCAATGTATGAGGTACCCTGACAAGGGAATGCTGAGGTGGGAGAGACTCAGAAAATTTTACAACCTAGGTATGTGGCGAGAAAATCCATCTGCAACAAGAATACATAATACTAGCTTTGGGCTAAAATTTTGTCTTGTGGTCAAGCAAATGTATACTTAATGGGCCTGAGACAAATTTTTTGTCCAGTGCTCAACTAAATGGATACCAACTGGTCTCACACTAAATTAAAGTGCTGTGCTGGATTGAATAAATACACTTTACTATAGTGCTCAATTTATTTCTTGTGCTTAACTGAATGGATACCAACTGGCCTTGTAGGGAATTTTGTCCTGTGTCCATCTGAATAAATACAACCAAGATTTTTGTCCTAATAAACTAGTAAATAATGAGGATTATGGATGAATGGATATGAAAACTCATTTCTCAAACACGAAACATCTTTAATAAGATTTATGATTGCAAGGCCATTTAAAGACAAAGGAATCTGACTTTTCTTCCATTTAATCGACACTGATAAGAATCTGATTCAAACAGTGCAACTACAACAACAACAACAACGAAAAAAGCCTTTCTCGTCTTCCCCTTCCATCTTTCTTTTATACTGTTGACAAAACTAAGATGGCTGCTAGCCAGAGATGAATAATTAATTTGGATTTCAATCATTATCATTGCCCATATCAAAGGGATCATCAATTCTTTAGTATGGCAAACGCTACTCTTTCACCATTCCCTACTCACCCAGTAATCCCCCTCCACACACACCTCCACCCAACCAGAATCTCACCCAGTATTCCAGATAAAAAGCTATTATTTTTTTGTGTGTGTCAAGAATGACACCTTTGAGAGCTTGGCCGACAATGAGCAGGGAATTGTGCAGGGTAACATCCACATGTCTGTCCGGTGCTTCCCTACAAATCACCCCAGCCACCAATACCATTTCCGCTACTGCTTCCTGATGTCTTTCCAACAAAGTGATAGAATTGACCATCACTTGAACATTTGCAACCCATAACCCATGCCTTATCTCTACCACTACCACCACCACCACCACACTCAAACCAGTTATTCTTGCCCCCACCTCCACCTCCATACAAACATTATCTATCATCCATTTGGCACAGACCCAATATTGGTCAACATATTGGCCAATGTTTGTCGTTATTGTCCACAGGACACATTTGTGAAACAAAAAGAGAAAGTGAGGGGGACACAAAAGGAAGGGGGTGGCAGAAAATGAGATTAGTTGTTCAATAAAAGAAAAAAAATGAACAGAAAAGAGAGGAAATAAAACAGTTAAAGTGTCAGCCATGTTTGATACTGAAACAGTTCCTGTTTTATTAATAACTAGCACATGTATCAGGCATTGCCTGGGTGTCAAATATGTGAGAACAATTTGTTGTAATAAAAATTTACGATTGGATGGATTAAGATTATGATTGGTATGTTTAGCTTTTGATTTGAGCCAATGCTACTTAGGTCCAGATGTTGGTTTGTTGTTTTATAGCTTGTGATATTTATGACCAAATCAAGTTATTTAGAAAAAAATCAGGTTCTGTTCAAACATTCTTTGAATAGAAATAGTTTATGGAAAAAAAATAGAATATTGACAAGCAATTTACTGAAAATTCTGGTAATTTACAGGCAAGGAAAGTAATCTAAGAACTCTAAATAGTGTGAATGACTGTACATCATGTTCTGAATTTGATTTATTTGAAATGCAAAATAAACTTTGTTCAAACATTTGTTTTCATCTATAGTTATACACACAGCATGTCAACTAATACATTATATTTACATTTTAATAATCATATTAATTTTATTATCATTAAAGATTTTATGTACACCATATATATATATATACACCATACAAAGAAAAAACAACTCAACAATCCATCATAATTAGTAAATTCATTTAACAGAAAATAGCCTTTTCAGATTAATTATGTCTTGAACAAACTACTCCACTCCAGCTAACTCTCAACTTATCTTCCATTCAATTAAATTGGAGAAATAAATTAAGATTTAAATATATGCACGCATATATATGCATACATATATATTCAAACAATAAATTCCACACAAACCCTAAATAAACTGATAGTTCAGTTAAACAACTTGAATTTTTTATGAACTGCTTACCTTGATAGAATTTTTTGAAAAAATTGTAAACAGAATAAAAAAAGTTCATAGTGGTTTGGATTTTATCTATTTTTCACCAAGCAAAATTGAAAATATGAAAAAAAAACTATATCTATGTGTAGAGAGAGAGAGAGGAGAGACATAGAAAGCGTATAAAGTGTTTCAAATATCTTACATGATACATTGTATTTATTAATTTGAATCAATCACTAATCATAATGCCTTAAGATTATCAGATACTTTTTAATTCTGAAATAATTAAGGTATTGTTAAATATTTACTTTAAATCTTTCAGTAAATCATATCTGACAATAATAAACTGAATAATTTACTGGGTCACACTCACAGTATCAAACACTTTGTACTTTATAGATGGTTAATTGGTTGGTTTAAATGAGTATCATAATAAATAAGGTTATTTTCCTCTGAAACATTCAGTTTCAAAAGGTTCATTGGTTGCTATTTTGCAGTTATTCAATGCTAAATAAAGTTGTTTATAGAGAAAACTGTTTTTATTTAATCATTCCTCAAGAAAGAATTTATAGAAAAGTTTTTCTTAGTTGAAAGATTCTTCATAGAGAAACAACTTTTTAGAACATATGATTTCGGTGAGAGATTTTTCATAGGGAGACAATTTGTAGAAAAACCAATTTTATTAAAGCATTCTTCATACAGAATAAATTTGATAAAAACATCTAATTTTGTTGAATCATTCTAAGTAAAGATGAATTTATAGGAAAATCCAGTTATTTAAAAATATTCAAGATGGATCAAACACACATGGTGCCATTTTATATCAAGCCTAGTCTAAGTCTTTAATGACATTTTACTCTCTACAGCGGTGCAGTTGTTGCATTTACAAGCCCTACAAATAGTTGCATGGTATATCATGCCAAGAATTCATTAGAAATAGATTATAAATTCCATACCATCACCTAAAGGCAGATAATTTATTGTATTTCTATTAAATACTCATAATTATTTTACAAATCATCTAATCAATAAGCACTTAAGTGCTTGTATTAAAAAAATTGTAATACACAAGTTCAAATTCCACTCATTTCTTGAGATTCATTATCCAGTTAATATACAGGTATGAATCACCAAATATAATTTGGCTGATGAATAAAAACTGGAACCCTTCTAATAAATCATAAACAATAAAAAAGAATATTCATATAGAAAAAATGTTTCCTGCATTAAATGACTATCATTAAAAATAGCCTACCTTAAGAACCTATATGGAGTGGACTTTTCATTATGTTCCACTAGAGCAATAACAATTTAATCTAAATTCATAGCTCTTTCTACATAAATGTTGCTCCCACGTCAACTCTGTAAACAAAAGCAAAAAAAAAAGGCAATCGCCAAAATAGGAAAATGATTTGACCATGACCCTTTGGCCTGATTTAATCTTCATTACCATCAGCTGGGGTCATTGCCGGTTGATGAAGGTCATGTTATCTGATATGAAAGATTTGAAAAAAAAAGAGTCAATAACAATAATGAGCACGTTTCAGAATCAAATGATTGGAGTTACGATGTAGAAATAACCAGTAATTTCTAGTTTCATTCGCCCAAACTCTGAAATTCAATCATATGCATTTTTTATTTCATTATATGATTAAAATAGACTCAGAATATATTCAGAAATAGCTAATATACTATTATACATTATACAAAACTAGCAAATGACCCGAATGCATAGGTGAGATTGAAACACAAAGAAGCTGCTTATGCAAGTACAAAAGGCTAAAGGAACTATTCAGAATTCTATATTCATGTCTAATAACATATGAAACTATTACACACAGAGTCAATGTCATTTAGTGAGTCAATTTCTAGCTTATACTGGGTGAGGAAAAAATAAGTGTTTTTGAAATTACTCTTCCCGATATTATTAGAAATACATCAAATGAGTACCATTTTTGGAAAAGACATGGCATCTTATAATTGAATAATGTTTAATTATTTGTTTCTTGCATACAAGAACTACATGAAAAGTAACATGTCACCAAAAATGGACATCACATGAAAGATATAATATTCCACACTTGACTTTATAAAATGGAAAATCTTTTTGAATAAATTGATGAAAAAAATTATCTCATTTTCAATAAAATCCTAGATTTCATCATTTTAATAACACATGCCCCATTCTAACCCACCCAGCACATTCATCAGACCGAAAGGGCTCTTATGGTTTGATGAACAAATGAAAAACTATGTTAGCAAATGCCACCATCAACCTCAAACCATAACACATTATATCACTGGTATTATGCACTATCCAACTGTGTGTGTATATGTTTGTTAAAGTATGGGTACAGGGCTCTACAGACAATTTTAATTTTAGTTGACCTTTGACAACTAAATATTTTAATTAACTAGCAAAAT
>JAYKTE010457087.1:0-10258 GCA_036873565.1 Xipholeptos notoides | reverse complement strand
CCGCAGTTGCCCCAAGGCGCTGTTGGAGGCGCGGCAGGCAAAATTTGCCAAGCAGTTCTTACAACTGTTTAACGAACATCTAGTACATATACTGGACTTTCTTTTAATCGTTTTCTTTTCTAATTGTATATGTATTAAGATGATGAAAACACTTCAAAGTTAAGTAGTAGATAATTTTTTAAATTTATTATTATAATTATAGACTCAAATTCTTATAGCTATTTTTTATGTTTTTCACATGGTGTCTATGATAAAGTAAAGCTCACCTTATGCTATGTTTGCCAATTGGGAATGATAGCAAAATTATCTCAGAACTTTCCCCAAATCCTTTACTAAAGCCAACCAAAAATAATGACATGTGCTGTATCTTTCTTAAACTATTAAATCCTTTTTAAATGAATACAACAAACATTCTAAAAACCAACAAAATTATTCATAAGAATCCATGTCAATAAAATCAATGCTAAACCACACTAATATAAAATGTTGCTTTCACTCAGTTAGGTTTATCTCACAAAATTTTACTTTCATATCAAATATTATTTCGAATGCATTTTTAGATTAAAACAGAGGAGGCCCACTTTGGCAGTGGATAGGCAGCCAGACTTCAGAATTGTAATTCATTCAAATCCCAATTGTTCTGTTTACATTCACATTTGGACTAATACCCTTGGTAAAGAAAGGTATGAATCCCCACATTCTCCCCAACTATGGATTAAATAGTGCATACTATGTTATTTAAAAAAACTGTTTCGACAAAAGAACGTTTCTCAAAAATGATTGTTCTCGGCATTAAATGTCTTGAAAAAGATTGATATGCTGTAAAACACAAACAAATTAAAATAATTTCAAATTTATTTTTGAATTAAATGAATTTCTAATATTTTTTGATACTTAAAATAATTTCTTTTATTTGAAAAATAATCTATATTTCCATTTCATAACGAAAACCATTTTAAGTGGATTTTTGCAGTGAAACCATTATTATTACATTTTTAATGTAAAAATTGTTTTGAATACATTTTTATGTTTTGATCATGTGTTGCTTCATGCTAACTAATAGCTATTTGATACGATTGTATTTTTTGTAATAACATTAATTACAGTATTGAAATATTAATTTATTGAATTATACTAAAAAAAGTTGAAAACTTGCAGAGAGGTATTGTTAAGAAAATCAAAGCCTTGAGGCCCAGCCAAAGATTCATTTGGCACAGCCAAAGATTGGTGCCACAAGGGTTAAAACAGTCATGGTTGTATTGTCAGTTATTTCTTGGTTTTACACCTAATTTTCAAATTCTACAAATAGCCTAAGGCATAAAAAACCAAAGTCACATTAGAAATATACTGAAGTGTGTATATCACAAAGAGTGAATCTCTAGATGCCTTATTATTTCTGTATAATTCTTAACTAAGTAGGAGAGCTAAAGTTATATTTATTTGTTCTTTCCCGCAGGGAATATGTTGTAGTTCTCTCTTTTTAAAAGAAAAACTATGAGAATTATGTTAATGACTATGTAAAATGTACTTTGTGCTGCAATCTGTGTGTAAAAATGTACAGAGAGAGAGAGATAGAGAGAGAGAGAAAGACTGAGGAAAAATATACAAGATATCATAGATGAGAGAATAAAGTTGTAAGCAAGAAAAGAAGTTTAGAATTTACATATTTAGATATTGACACAGTAGTATTTTAAACCCTGTATAGCTAGTTAATTATTAGTGTGAATTTTTGAAAATAGGTTTAATGCTTTTGGTGAGATAATGTTTATAGAATATGATTATCATCCTCATCATGTAATACACCAACATTTTGATGACAAGCTTTACATGTCTTTCCAAAATAAAAGTTGTTGAACTTAGCTTCATCGAGAATTTACTGGTTTCAACAAGAAATACCCTAAGGAGACATACTAGATAAAATGTTGTTTAAGTTTGTTTTGTTTGTCTTTATTTTACAACATATCAACTTTTTTTGGTCATTTAATGCCAATAACAATCATTTTTGATGAAGAGTTTTTCCTCTACACATAGTTTTTTGAATTAGGCAATATACACTATTCAATCCATAGCTGGAGGAAAATAATGGTATTCATACCTTTCCCAAGACTATTTGTCCAAATGTGAACATGAACAAAATGACTAGGATTTGAACCCACAATGTTGTGTATGTAACTATGAATATATGTGCAATAATCAATAATTTTGGCATACTAAACTAACTCAATTTTGATGAGGTGTTTAAATTAGTGTATAGGCACTTGTTATAAATAATAGTATGCTGCATTTTGAAATACACATCATTCTAATAATTTCTGAGCTCCCATTACTACTAATGAGTTGTAACTGAATATTTCATAGAAACATTTGTGTTTATTTTTCTTAATTATATCACTTAAACAAAATATGGAATCTCAAAGGAAATATTTTTTTAGAAAAACATGATAAAAACAGAGGTTAGGTGAAGTTATAAAAAAATGAGACAAAAATAGGTCAAAATATTTTAGTCAAGGATATTATTGCTTAAGGTATTAGTTTCTTTGTTTTATGGCCAATCCATCTTTTCCAGACATTGAAACTTTTGATAAGAGCATGAATCTGGAGTAAATGTAGCTATGTAATAATGATTTAATGCATGTACAATGAATAATATATAAAATGTTTAGCAATCAATTTTTATTTTATAAATGTATTGGTTGTAGATGAATATTCTTTTAATCAATTATCAGTATTAGATACCAAATCTTTTAGTAGTGCAGATCTATTTCTTTTCTGAGAGAGATATGTTGATATTTTTTATGAATTCTATTCTATTAGACATTAGTCTAGTCTAGTCTTGTATCGCAAAACTTAAAAAAATTACTTATTAATTACTTATTGTATTTGTTCAAAGATATATCGTCCTGCTTCTTTACTTACTGCAAAATTCACAATTATTTTGAATCATATTTGTATATTGTTAGTTAATAGAATATTTTTTATCTCTAGAAAGAAATGGCTATACATGTTGATATGATTGGGTTTCACTCACTATGACAACTTTGATATGAGTAGGGTCATAGTAAATTCATAAGTCATAATATTGAAATAAATTGAATTTTTTAATTTAAAATAATAGTAATCAATCATTAAAGTTCTACCTACATGTGAAAATAATTAAAAGAATAATCAATTAATAGATTTGTCATTTGTATTATTTTTCCAAAGTTAAAGAAATATAATGAGTATATATTGATCCAAGTATGCATAAATAAGAATTTTTATATAAATAAATCTATATCCATATCAGTAATCATTGCTTCACAAGGACATCTACTTAGCTCTGTTTTCTTAAACAATGTTTTAATATTGGTCTATAATATAAATAAATGCCAATGCCTCTCAGTCTACATGCAGTCCAAGTCTCTAGAAAAGAATGGTTCATTCCTGCTTTAGATTTTGTGAATTAGTTCTATTCATTCTTAGAAAACAAAAATGTATAAAGATATATAAAAAAAGATTGAAATTTTCAATATCATTGATTCTTTGTCAAAAGCTTTTTTATATAAGTCTTATGCCTTGCAAAATATATTGTAGAGGAAAGCATATCTGAACTAAATCTTTCTTTTTGGTTGCATAACTGTACTTTCTCATATCTTTATTTAATTTTCTATTGTGTCAATTAAGATTTGATACTGTAGGATTGAACGAACCTACTGACCTAACTAAAAAGAACCCAAAAAAAGTAGAACAAAAATCTTACTATTCCCTAAAAGACAGCAATTGTTTGGTTCTTTATGTTTCTTGTCTTTGACCTCAGCTTGGCACTCTGCTGCCCAGAATTCCTGAGCTAACTCCCATTTCTTTTCTCTCTCTCTCTCTCTCTGGCCATCAACAACTAGCAATACCTTATTAGCTTTCAGACACAGCACATGTGTCTACAGTTGTAGACAACACACAAAGTAATCCCTGTGTAGGCTAAAAAAATGCCTTTTTAAAGTTAACATTTGTTTTGTTAATTCTTCAACAACTAATGCCTAGTACAACCCACAAGTGTCACAATACAAATGCTGCATTTTTTTATTAAAAAAAGTAAACCAAAAGCAATTTAATCTTCTCCCATTTCATGTTCTTATTTAAGCTTTTGTTTAGTTGGACACTTACTTAACTAATGGCTAATTATACTGATAAAACTGATTTGTTTGGAAACAAATTGCAGAAGATTACAATCATTTGACAGTGCATAATAAGAGGTTGATTTTTAGAAAACAACAATTACAAGATGCAGTGGAATTTCATAATATTGGTTATGAATGGAAGAAGAAGAATAAAAAATTGTTGACCATGCTTAATCTTTCACCTTGGCAATTTATCTTGATTTCCTTTGTCTGTCCAGCTTTACACTTAGTTTGGAAAAATCATCACTACTTGTTATTTTTTTCTCATTTTCTCTTAAAAACTTGAAATTTCAAAAACATAAAATTTAAACATTTTAACTTTTATAACAGTGACAATTTGATGGAGATGCTGAGTGTTATAAATTCTCAAGAATTTTTTCCTGGCACTGGGTGTTAGCCCAAGACTTTTATCATTCTTAATGGATGGAATAAGTGGGCAAAGTTTATAATGGAAAAAACTTTTATGCTTTATTTTTGGCAAAAATAAATAAATCAGGGAGAAGAATTTACAATTCAAATTATTAAATAATATTGTTTGTAAAAGCTATATTTTATTAATTTAGAACATTTTTAACACTATACATGTACAAGGTATGTTTATCAATAATATTAATGCAAAGAAAAACCTAAGCACTGTATTTGATGACAATTGTTGTTTTGATATTGATAAAGTTATGTTTTCTTAAATGCTGATTTTTTAATGACTACTACATCAATTAAAATCCTGACAAGTAGTTTAAACCAAATATTGCACAGATAGCATGGTTTTATTCACATCCTATTATTTATAACACTAAATCATCTCCTTAAAAATGACAATACATTTTTTATCAAATCAAATTTATTACTCTTAATCGCTTTTTTTAATATGACAAATATAAAACTCCTAATGAAGTTTCTTTATTATTATTATTATTATTATTATTATTATTATTATTATTATTATTATTATGAGCTATTAGTAAGATTTAAATTGAAGTTAACTTTAGGTTTCATAATACCTTTTTTTTTATTTTGATGAATAAATTTTCACTACAAACAACCAAACAATAAATACCAAAAGAACAAAAGGTCAAAACCTCTGATTAAACTGAACAAAATATGATCATTAATATTTATAGCATTGAAATGTACTGGTGGTGAAGATTCACACTCTATGGGATTGCAGCCATTTTACTGATTGTTTTTATGATGGACTGGCTCGACTCATAACTTTTCAGGCAGAGAAGTCAGTAACAATATTTCATTAACAAATAATTTAAAATATCTACTAGTAATTCTACCAACTGATATTTATCTTATCTATTTACAATTAGTTATTAAAAAATAGACAAAAATAAAATATTTCTGTTTTTTTTTAATGATTTGAATGTCCATTTGATGCAATGGTTACCCGTATGGATATTACAATCTACATTGTGTATTCTTTATCAAGAATTACCAGGTTCAGTTCAGATTTATTCTGTTGAATTCTATTCATATCATTTCCCATTGAGATTTAATGTCCCAACTCCAATAGATTCAAGAATGTTCTGGTAAACTGATAGTTTGCAACTTGGACATTTAATGAGAAAAGAAGGCATAATTTTTATTATCTTTTTAGATATAAAAATAAGAGAAGGGAATAAAAGAAGATATTGAATCCAGGATACTTGATTAATTTTGAAAGTTGTATATTTCAAAAAATATTTTTCTTATTTTATTTAATTGTTGAAAAGAGGTGTTTAATAATTGAAATCTTGAGCTTTTGGGACTATTGTTATCTTGAGTGTTAAACATCAGCTGAAGTCATATGGATGTATATTGCTTTTCAGTTCAAATTTTTTTTGTTTCTCCATGTCATGGTGTCATGAGTTTGACATCTCATTAATAAAGTTAATATATATTCATGTGCTTTCACTTACCATGATTTTTCATAAAGAAATCTGTTATATTTGTTAAGTTGATTCATTATACAGATATGTAATGTTCGTTTGTACAACTATCTTTTGGACTATTGTCCTTATTCACCCCGGTCCAGAGGGATGACAAATAAAGGTATCTGCATTTCAAAGTGATCACCAGATGAAGGTGAATGTTTCAATCCTACCTAAAGGCAGTAGTCACCAAAATTCCAAGGATTCAGCACTCTACCCAATCAGGGTTAACATAATGAAAGCAGGCTACCCCAATGATTCGAATAAAGGATTTCGTTCGAAATTCTCTGATTCCCAATTACAAGAACGTTCTGAATTTGATCACCTAAAGATGGCTGAAGGGTTCATCAGACGAATGATGTGAAGGCAACAATGATAAGGATCAGGACGAGAGTCAAAAAATGTTTATAAAAATTATCAAGCCTCATCCCAAAGGATTCCAAAAAACTGTGTCATTTTCAATCGATTAGGATTTTGTTACATTTCCTATAAAGACACATATTCTTGAGAATAGTATGTATTTTATACACTGTCGCTTTACTCTGTCATATCAATGGATAACAGTTTATCTAAGGAAAGTCCATTCACAGATTAGCATCCTATCCAGATATTAATGAAAGCAAATTGAGTCCTAGTCTCTTGAGACTTCAAACTTATTAAAGTACTTGATTTCACATTCATTCATTTATAATATGATTTGTGCTATGTTCCTTAATTCTATTTCCCAGTCTGACATTAAATGCTTAATCATAAGCATGATTTAAAATTGCAACTTAAGTGTCACATGAACTATTCTTTAGTATTCAAAAAATATGGAGAAACTCTACAATCATCATAATTATTCTCTATTCAAATGTCACAGATGATGTAGTTCTAGTTATGACAGATTATTTATTAAAAAACATATATTCTATGCTATAAGAAGAGACCTGTCTGTCTGTCCATGTGTCACAATATTCAAATTTGGAAATATAATATATAAAACATAAAAACCTAATTTTTATCAGATTGAAGATATAACTAGAATATAACTTATAACAATACCATCAGAATCCTGGGAATATTGCCGGTTCTTCCCTACCTGAAATATTTGAAATGCAAGGAATATAAGGCATTTTAACGAATTAGAAAATATAGATAAGTAGTTTATCCTGTTTTTTTGCTTTTGTTTGTAAATTTTATTTCTACACTGAAAGAGCGCATTCTTAGAATTGAAAGTCTTAAATTTGAAATGGATTGTCTACATTTTTTATAACTTCATAATTGGAATTATTGTATTCAGGTCATTGCATTTATCAATACTGTTACATACACAATGTTTAAACAAATATGAAATTAAGTGTGGACAAATAATGTTTATCAAAAATTATTGTTCTATGCACTAAATGACCTAAAATGGTTAATATGCCATAAAACACAAACAAACTCAACAAGTATGATCCCCTAGTCTTCTTTAAGTATTCCTTTTCAAATATTGGAATATTCTTCTAATATATTTTGGGTTCAAATTGAGAGGTGTCACATAATTTTGAATTGAACCTTTTATTGGATCTGTGAAAATAAATGATTCATATTCTAACCATGGCTTGGTACAAGTATTATGTATAATTAGTGAGATTTTTGTTGTTAGGTTTTTAAATACAACCTCAAAATTATATCTACTTAGAACTGAATAAAAATAGTTTCATCTTTTAAATTCTTAATTTATTGAAAATTCAACTAAAAATCAATGTTAGAATTTTAATTGACAAAAATTATTTTTTAATTTTTTTTTATTCAATGCTGAAATCCTTTTTAAGGTAATATTTACTGTTTGTATATATTATAGCATAACAGAAATAAATACATAGAAACCTATTGCTTATTATTGTAGTTGGAAGATGGTTGAAGTAATTGCTTAGGAAATTCTGCAGCTTCCTTATTCATGGTACATTAGCCTTTTAGAATGTTAGATCCTGAAAGCGGCAGAAAGTGGCTTTTCATCATTGAAATGGTCTTTCCATAATTCTTTCATTTTGGCCAAAGTGTACAGCTGACATGTCAACATTGAACAAAGCAATACATACTAATCTGCAGTATGTCACAATGGTTTGAGAATTGATAGACAACACAAACAGAGCATCAGATGACAGTAAACTTGCATGTATGGCCTTGGTGGCGAATAAAATTCTGTATTAAGAATTAATTTCATTTCTAAACATTTTGTGAAGAAAAGACTTTCTAAATTTTGGAATTATGGCACTTTTGTACAAGTTAACCAATAACTTCTCAAGCTCAAAAGATACAAACAAAACAAAATTTAGAGCATTAAATGGTAGTCATTACTTATACATGTTTGGTCTTTAGAGGGATCCTTTGAAAGTAAGAAGGGTGTTATTTCTTTAATAGGTATTTAGATAGTCAACCAGTTGAGTATAAAGATGCAACATGTGAGTAAATTCAATTTGCATGACTAAACCTTGAACTTTAGTAATAATCTTTAGTCAATGGATAAAAATATTTTAAAAATTCCTGCAATCAAATTGTGTGTTCATCTGCAAGTTTTTCATATGCTTTGGTTATACAAGTATATTTAATCTCCAACCAGTGGTATTATTAATTACCACAATAAATATAGCACCTAAAATAACATTGACAAAATGTAACTTCAATGACACAGTTTTTGCAAAACAAGTAGCATATCAGGGATTATTTTATAAATATATATTATGCTTTTGCCTATCTCTATTTTTGTGTAGATTTGAATGCATTTTTCTGTCTTTGGCTGTTTGAAGTAAGCCTAAAATTATTTGAATAGGGTCATAATTAATAATTGCAAATATTAATCAATAGAATAACATAGAATAATAAGAGGTGAATATTTTAAGGAATTGTAACTTTGACAAACTCAACATATTCATTCTATTCTAATCAACACTGCTATTTTGAAATAATATTCTTAGATTTTGGATATAAACAGGCACCTAATTTCCATATAAATTAAGATTCTTAAGTGTTCATTTAAGTTTTTGGAATAATTAATTCTATAAGAGTCAATATACAATTTGTTTACAACTAATATCGGGGGAAGTCGATTTGGGCCAATTGGCAGGTAGTCGGACCTCGGAATTGTAGTACGCAAGTTCGAATCCCAGTTGTTCCATTTACGTTCATATTCATACTAATACTGTTGGGGAAGGTATGAATCCCCACATTCCCTCCAGCTATGGGTCAAATAGTGTGATTTGGGTCATTAAAAAAAAACTGTGTGTACAAAAACTAACGTTTAAAAAAAATGATTGTTCTCAGCATTAAATGACCTAAAATGGTTGATATGCGGAAAAAAACAAATGAATAAAAATACATCAAATACCATTTTTATTTTATTTTTACTTTTTTTTGGCAAAGACAAAAATGAACCAAATATTCATTATTAGATTTTATGATTTAATAAAGAAGGTTTGTTTATTTTTGGATAGAAGTTCAAAATATCAGACATAAGGTTTTTGCATACGAGAGCTACCTGAAAAATAATGAGTCACTATTCAATGGATATCACATGAAAGGTATCATATTCCACACTTGATTTTATAAAATGGATATCACATGAGAGATATCATATTCCACACTTGATTTTATAAAATGGATATCACATGAGAGATATCATATTCCACACCTGACTTTATAAAATGGATATCACATGAACGATATATTCCACACTTGACTTTATAAAATGGATATCACATGAAAGATATCATATTCAAATCCTCAATGTCTTATGTGGACCAGATACCAACATTCCCCACCCTGACCCATGGTGTCACACTCTCTTTCCCCATTCCTTGTGACATTTTAAATGCATGGAACTTCTTGTCAAATCTGAAATTAACTTTAATATAATATAAATTCAAGTAAAGGGAAATATTTGGGAAATTTTCCTTTCTTATAAACGAGTAAATATTACGAGTGCAGAAAACCCTTTTTTTTTACTTTTAACCTCAATTAATTTCTTCGCTTAAAGGTTTTTTTTTTCTCATTCATTTCATTTCGAATGAAAAATAGTTTCAATTCCTTTTCAATATTCTTCCATTTTCAGATTAGAAAATTCCAATTTTGCAACTGCCATTTCTAATGGTACATATTTTCTAGATATTGTTGTCTTTAGTAAAAACTAAATTGCCATTGACTATAACACTAATAGAATGACCT
>JAYKTE010456976.1:0-10259 GCA_036873565.1 Xipholeptos notoides | reverse complement strand
AGATAATATGGCGGAATGCTTATTTCCGGCCAAGGGGGATAATTCCAATACTTTATTTCCGGATGGGGTGGGGCTAGTTACGATACTTATAACAAGATCAATTGAAGAAGGGCAACTAAACTAATTGAACATTCACCATAAATAATAAAGTAGAATTATTTTAGAGTCTTGATAAAGGTTCTTTTAGTGTGTCTGAATTTACATTTTTCATCCTTTAGTACAATTTTCTATATTTTATGAGTTTTGATAAATTAAATATCAAGCAGCAGCTTGAAATGTTGACTATGTTGTATAATCCTGTTCTTTCTTTTTTTTGATGCCTGTTTTATATTTTATATGGGTAGGGCGATTTGGGACAGTGGATATGAAGTCGGACTTCAAAATTGTAATACACAAGTTCGAATCCCAGCCATTACATTCACATTTGGACTAATATCCTTGGGAAAGGTATGAATCCCCAAATTCCTTCCAGCTATGGATTAAATAGTGCATATTGTGTTATTAAAAAACTATGTATGGACAAAAAAACGTTTATAGAAATGGCTGTTCTCGGCATTAAATGACCTAAAATGGTTGGTATGCAGTAAAACAAAATAAACAATCAAACCATATTTTCAATATTTAGCCTGTTCTTTATCTACTATCATAATCTATAGACATTGGCAAATGCTTTTGCTCAGTGGATATTTTTTCTTTGGTTCAAGTGATACACTGCCAAACTCTGACTTTTTAAGCACAGAAACTAAGAACCAGGTTCATGAGGGAGGGGCTTGTGTCACTATTGCTAATTTGATTCTTTAGAGAAAGGTATTTTTATATTTTACTATTATGGCCAGAATTGGGAAATTGTTTTGTTTGTTTTTTAGGAAAAACCAAAAGCCTTTCCCCACTGAACATAATGAAGCAAAACAGATTAAAAAAATTGAAAAGGTTTGTTTCTTTTTTTTTCATCTTTATTTATTTCTTCATAACACTGACAATGTTTAATGTAATAAATGTTTGTTGGCAATTGAAAATCTGTGTAGAATCTATAAAGCTGACCTAAAATCTGGATACTTATTACCTAAAGTATCTCCAGTTTTTCTTTTAATGGCACACTTGACAAAATCTAGACACACACACACATACATATTTTGTGATAATATTTTATGTTGAGAAGAATGTATGACATACTAGTGGAAAATTATTGATCTTATTAATACCTAATAATGATCAACAGAAACAAATATTACTATTGAAATCATTTGTACTTTTGTTCTCATTTTAATAATCACATTCATAATGTTTTGGCTGATGTGCTTCATCAGGTAGAAATAGCTAAAAATCTTGTTGTAGTATGACATTGTGTCAACAACAGTGAGTTCTAATTAAGAAACTATCACCATGGCTTACTATGAGAAGTTGGATAAGTTCCTTTAATAGAATAAACAAATATTTGGGCTTTAGAATAAGTGTTCAAATCCTAGTTCTTTCATTACATTCAAGCTGAAAGCTTTGGTAAAGGTATGAAGCTACTTATTTCCTCTAGCTATGAGTTTGATAGCACAAATAGTGTTATTAAAATAGTTGAGTGATTAAATAAAAAAAGGTTTATCAAAAATGATTGCTCTTGGCATTGAATGACCGAAATGATTGATATACTATAAAAACAAAACCAATCAACCAACCGACATATAATAGAGACTTTATCGCAATGCAGTTGACTGCCAAAATTTGATTGCTAAATATCTGTAATGATTTGATCCCTAAATATAACTATTTATCAAAATTTTTACCATGATTATAAGAAGAGTTATATCATCTAGCTGGACCCATGTAAATGACAATACTTTTATAGACTAGCCTATGTAAATTACATTATACTATTTACATTAAATTCTATGTACAAGACACACAACAATGGAAACAAAATGTCCAGCTTGGAAACATAGTGTGGAACAATGTACTGAAGAAGAAATATTAAAAAACAAACTGTTGATGCCAGGAATGATGGGAGTGAGTTAGCCCTTTCTTCATTTACATGAAGATAGGGCTAAACCCGCATGCTACAAAGAGGAAGTAAAGATCCACTGCAAGAAGTGTTTTACTATCAAATGCCTCTTGAGTTAAGAGTTACTAAAAGGAGGTAATTTGTACTTATCTAATTATTACTACTGTGACAAACATATGCACTAGTATATTAATACATGAATGTAATATTTTCTTTCTCAGCATCATGATCATCACAAGAACAATGTTGATAACATTTCTTTTAATACCTGGATTGGTTCTAGTATGTTTGAAGAGATGGATTCCAATATTGTATTCTGGAATCCTTTGCAGACTACAAATCCTGGCCAATCTTCTTCAGAACAGAAAAATCCTTCGACCAAAAGTAAAAAAAAAATGGTTTCTACAAATGTTGATCATACAACCCATACAGATCACCAGGAGAATCTTTCAAGATGGACAGCAAATATTGGTAAATAGATATATTGAATAACTCTTTCAATTTCCATAGACTTCTGACAGTTATGATTCAATATTTGATTGAGAGAAGTCAGGAATTAAAGGCTATGTGAATACATTTACTTAATGCAGTGGTCAATAATAATAAACAACAAAACATTCAATTTAACCAATTTATTTATCTATCCTCTTAAACTAGATTATTACCTGACTAATCAATTCTAAAACGTAACCACGTCCTAATGAGTCAGTTACTAATTTCCTATTACCCTTAGTTTTTAGTTATTGAACTAATTCCTTCAACTCTTTGATATTATTTATTTTGCATTATTAAAATAATTTCTAAAACTCAATTTCAATTATTTGATAGTCCAAGCTTTTACCATCTTTGCTGCATTGTTTGTTGTATAAACAACAATATGCTAGCAAATGAAACACTTGTTTAAATTGTTGTTTGTGAAACTAGATGAGGTGGTGAAAGCAACAGTAGATCCCTATTCATTTTTGCATTTGATTAAATAAAATGTGTGTGTGTGATCCATGAATGTATCATGCACTTTGGATAATATTTAAGGAAAGAGAACAGATTTGGATTTATTCATAATTACTAATAACACTGAGTTCTAACATTAACAAAGCAAAAACATTTGAATGATTTAATATTTTTGTTTAATTTATTTTTCTTAGAAGATAAGATGACTGTAAAAAAATTCAATGAAGTTGATTCAGTGAATGAAGAAAAGAAATTACTTCTTTCATCTTGGGGAATACCTGAAGCTGTTTTGAAAAAATATCATTCTTATGGAATTAGAAAAATGTTTCAATGGCAGGCGGAATGTCTTCTTGTTGGAAATGTTCTTGGTAAGTTACATAACTATAATCTTTAAGATTTTCCCTTTTTTGTGTCCTAAGATAAGGGTACATTTGTAGTGTATTTCATATTTTCTGGTAGTGCATCGCTTTTGATGTGATGGTGCAATGATGAACTATGTCACTTAACAAATACTAAAACACAAGAAAAGTAATAAATGCAATTATTTCTTTTTAGCTTACTTGATGAAAGTTTAACTATTTCATTGCATTTAAAATTCAATTTTGGAGACTTTCATAATTTTATTGGAACAACATCTGAAATCAACTTCTATATTAAGTACTATATTATAAGCAAATTATAAAATTCTTTTTCTTAACATGTTTTGTGTTATGTTACTCATTTTATGTTTGTAATGTTTTTTAATCTATCTATATAATTATAAAAGTCTTATGACCCACCAATCTTGTCCACCAAAAACACCAGCATGTCTAAAAAAATTCTCAATTAAATAAAACAAAAAAAATCAAAGAACTAAGAAATAAATTGTTTACAGAAAAAATAATACTAACAATAATAAACAATAATCATTCTTAAAATGAAATTAAATAAATAAAATAAAAGTCATCTTTAAAATGTTTCATGCTTTAGTTGATAACATTCAATTTAAAAAAACAAAACAAAAAGGTTTGGCTTTTTTTATTTTACTTTCTTCTAAAATAAATAAACAGTCTAAAAAACAAAAAAATAAAACTTTATGATTTTCAAAGTTTTAATTAACTGAACTAAATTGAATGTTAAAATTGGTTTAAACTTATTTCTGATTTTTGAAGTTCGTCAAAAATATTTCTTTCTTTCACTAAACAGAAAGCCAAACCAACAACAACTGAAAACAACAGACACATGAAAAAGCAACTGTTTTTAATCTCATGAAGTTAATGTTCAAGTTATTGTACTGTTTGTTTACTTATGAAAATGGAATAAGTCTGTGTGAACTAATTATGACATATTGAAAGTGAAAAGTGAACCTTTGGGTTATGCAAGAGTTGCATTACTTGATAGAGTAGCTTAGTAAACAACCGCCAAAAAATTACATTTAATCATTTCTGCAATTTTTGTTTACGTGAGATTTTGCTTTTTATTCAATTACAATGAAACTACTGTAAAGACTGTTTCCAAAACATGGTAAGCATTCACAGATAGACACAAATTGATTGTAAAAATGATGACTGATTTAATATGAACACAAGTAAAAAATATGCAGATCTGAATGAATGATGTATTGTAACCTAAAAGGGATACAAGCAGTTATCTCCCTTTGTCACTTTGGTTACATTAAAATTTGAAAATTCATGTGGATGTTTAAAGAAGTATTTAGTTATGTTTAGGCTTCCATACTTTTAAACTAAGATGGCATCTGCTTATATGTAGGGGTAAATTTTTGGTTCTTGATATGATAATGGAACTATTTGAAATTCAGATACTTATATTCTAATATTTTTGCATATTCTTATAGCAAACAACTCTAAATCTTATCTCGACATTAATTTAATTGATTAAAAAACTTTTTTAAATTAAATTAAAATTTTGTTTACGTTCAGCCAAGAATTGGTCAAACACGTTTTTTAGAAAGATTTAAAGTTTTATTTAAAAATTATAGAATATTATAGAATATTATATTATTCTGCTTTTAATATGATAAAATTCAGGGTTTTATCTTTCTGGAAAAAACAAAAGTTGTTCAGAAACAATAGATTTTAATAGATTTTAATTAGCTTAAAAAAACAACAACTTGGCTGAAGTTGTTAGAATATGCAGATCTTGATGAATGATGTATTTGAAAGTGTTGATCAACAAACATATTTCCTTTTGAGGTTAGATGTAAAAGTTTCCTTTCATACCTAACATTAGAATTCTCATTCAAATTCTTTTTCACTAATTATACAACAATAGACTTATAAATTTCATGCTATATTCATTTTTTCATTTATACTGTTTAAAGACAGTTTTGTTATAACAAATGATTTAATAGCACACTGATGTTTGCATAGTGTATATGTTTATTGAATATTTCATCTTAAAGAATTGTTTAATATTTCATGAGGAAAGAGCAATTTTATGAATCACTATGTTTATCACCTTTAATTTAAAAAAGAAATACCTTTAAAAATTCTTCAAATTTTTTAAGGAATTTCAAAAAAATTCTTTAAAAGAAATTTTAAAAATAGCGATATGAATTATGCAGAGTTTCAGAATTTTATTATCAAATTTCGCATATTACCATATATACTTGGATATAAGTCGCACGCGACTATAAGATGCAGCAGAATTTTCAATCAATTCTTGAGAATTAAGAGTAATTCATGTATAAGACGCACGCAATTTTTCATCAAGATCAGCAGGTAATTTTCCGATCGTCATGCGAAATCAAGCCATCTAACTGTCGGCTTTTTCTTTTGAAGTATCCAAAACCTAGGAAAACATTGCTAAACAGTTGCGGTTTAAGGTCTTTTGAAAATTAAAAAAATATATTATCAAATAAATACAGGCAGCGTTCTTGCCAACTATCTTAATATCGAGGCGGGGGTATAAAGTTAGAAAAACATTTTTCTAATAATTCTTTCGTTCGTGGAAACACACTACGGTAGTATGTTCCGTGTATTAGTCGCAGGCAAAATATAGGCTAATTTTCAGGTCAAAAAAGTGTGTCTTATATCCGAGTATATACGGTATTTATAATAAGTCGCAGTTCTTCTGAAGCATCATAAAATTATTAGTAAAATGATAGAATATTTTTTATTAGAAGGCAGTTATGATGCGTTGGTGTCAAAGGTGACAATATTTCGAGGGTAACCCTCTTCTTCAGGTCTGTCAACTCTTATGGTTTTATGGAGGAAAGCGTAGAGAAAGGGAAGAAGAGGAAGAAAGAACACAAGACAGCTAGAACCGTTAAAACCATAAGTAACCATGATAAGGATGAGAACTACAGGCCAAAAAATGGATGTGCAAATGATGAAGCCTGATCTCAAAGATTGTGAAGCCAACAATGATAAGGATGAGGACAACAGTTGAAAAAATAGATGTACAAATCGTCAAGTCTCATCTCAAGGATTGTGAAGGTAACAATGATAAGGATGAGGACAACAGTCCAAAAAATAGATGTAAAAATTATCAAGCCTCTTTTCAAGTATTGTGAAGGTATCTATGACAAAGATGAGGACAACGGTCCAAAAAATAGATGTAAAAATTATTAAACCTCATCTAGAGGATTGGGAAGGTAACAATGATAAGGATGAGGACAACAGTCCGCAAAATAGATGAACTAATTATCAAGTGTCATCTCAAGGATTGTGCATGTAACAATGATAAGGATGAGGAAAAAAGTACGAAAGATAGATGTAAAAATTATCAAGCCTCTTTTCAAGTATTGTGAAGGTATCTATGACAAGGATGAGAACAACAGTCCGAAAAATAGATGAACAAATTATCAAGTCTAATCTAAAGGATTATGAAAAATTACTTGAATTAGATTACAATATTAAATTCAGTCCTGATGCCTCGGTTTGCATAACTTGATGCTTGAATGAATTTAAACTTTTCTTGTGTTTTTTTTGTTTAAATTTTTGTATTGTTTTTTTTTGCACTATTACATAACAAAGAAATGTGTCTGTGTAAAATTATCCCCAAATTCTCTGAATGTAAAGTATTCAGTTTCGTTTTGAGTCGGGTCACTTCACATTGAAGTTAAGCACGGATAAAGAATCATCTGCTAGATAAAGACAGGATTTGGAAACATTAGTATTATCCTACACACATACCCACAGACACACACACACACACACAAACGCACACACACACATATACACACACACACACTTATGGGGAGATCCACTTGGGGGAGGGGATAGGCAATCAGGCTTCAGAAGCTTAATACATGAGTTCGAATCCCAGTCGTTCTGTTTACGTTCACATTTGGACTAATACCTTTGGGAAAGGTATGAATCCTCACATTCCCTCCAGCTAAGGATTAAATTGTGCATGAAAAAAAATACTTTTTAGGTCATTTTAGTGCCGAGAACAATAATTTTTGACAAACGTTAGTTTTTTTAATAACACAGTATGCAATATTTAACCCATAGCTGGAGGGAATGTGGGGATTCATACCTATCCCTATTCATACCTATCCCGAGAGTATTAATCCGAATATGAACGCATACTGGGATTCAGAATCGCATACTATGATTCCGAAGTCCGACTGCTTACCTACTTGGCCAAATTGACTTCACTTGGAGTAGTAGATAGGCAGCAGGAATGTGCTTAGGGCTCTAAAATAAATAATTGTCTACTAGATAAAGACAAGATTTGGAAACATTAGTATTGATACACACACAGGTAAGGAGGTTCACTTGGGGTAGTGAATAGGCAGCAGAGCCGTGGTTAGGGCTCTCGCAGACCCTGCAATTGCGTGGGGGCCTGCAAGGCTGCTTGGCTTTGCAGATCTATTGTGATGAAACAAAATTAACGAGGATTAACTGGAAAATTATTATCACATTTGTAAGTTGAAATATATATCTATCAACCCGTCTCTCTCTCTCTCCCACCCCCTCTCTCTCTAATCCTTGATAGAAGCCTTCAGTAGGTTGGGGGGGGGGCAAGTTGCATTTTGTGGGTAGTGCGGCCGTAAGCTACATTCTGCGGGAGGGCTGCGATGTTGCTAAGTACGGCACTGATATGCAGTTGGACTTCAGAATCATATACACAAGTTTGAATCCCAGTTGTTCCGTTTACGAAAGTATGAATCCTCACATTCCCTCCAGCTATTTTTTTTATCCCTGCTTTGTTACATAAATGCTATTTGATCCTTGTTATGTTGCATAAATGCTATTTGATCCCTACTTTGTTACCTACTGAATTCTTTTATGCTCAATCAGTAAATAAGTAGAAATACCATGTCTGACAGCAGACATAATCAATTTTAGAGTGTTCCTCTAAATACGCTTAGAAGTATACACAATTAAAGAGATATATTTACTTAGTCGAGCATGAACTCAAGTTAGGAACAAGGCTATTTTTATGTGCTCATTATATCCCTGGACTTTTTGTAACAAGTGTTGCACTTCACCTGGATGAGTTACTCTCCTGAGGTTAACGAGCCTCATCTGCCCAAGTCAGTTGAAAGTGAATGCAATGGTTTTGACTAGGATTTGAACTCGTGTAATATGATTCCAGAGACCAAGTTTTTTCCACTGCTCCAACCTCTAGCGATCTCAGTAGCTATCTCAGAAGCATACAAATTAAAGAGAGAGAGAAAGAAATAGAGAGAGGGAGAGGGGGAAGTGTTGTGTGTTTGTGTGATAGCAAAATCTTACCTTCGAACATGAACTGTAATTGGGTCTAAGGCAATCCATGTGCATCAAAGGCGTTGTGCCCGGGTTATCATGCTGAACCTATAAATAAAAAATGAAAAAATATATATGAAAAATATACCTAATATGAAAAACAACAATAACAATATATTGATAATATACATTATTACATAAAAAGCCGACGTTTAAACGTTTCATTTAATACAAACCATTATCAAGGCTAAGATGTTATTTGAAAACACACACACAAAAACAAACAAACACACACACACACATACACACACACACACACACGCAGAGGCCTCATACCAAGGATTACAAAAAACCTTGGTTGAAAAACTTATGTTTTTATATTCATAAGAATAAGAGTAGAATGAAAAATGATAAGATGCCTTAAGGTGTCGACATTTAAATGTTTCGGTCACTCGGCCATTTTCAAAACAGTTTGTTTGGGTTTTACAGCATATCAACCTTTTTAGGTCATTTGATGCCGAGAACATTCATTTTGGGAAAAACGTTATTTCTTGTCCACACATAGTTTTTTTTTAGGATAACACAATGTGCACTATTCAACTCAAAGCTGGAGGGAATGTGGGGATTCATATTTCCCAAGGGTATTAGTGGGAATATGAACATGAATGGAACAACTGAGATTCAAACTTGCTTACTATGATTCCGAGGTCCGACCGCCTATCCACTGGTCCAAATCCACTTCCCCAAGACAGTAAAAGAAGAGCAGAAGAATTGAAAATACTAGGAGGCCTTAATATGTCAACATTTAAAGTTTTTAAATAGCGCCAAGAGACAAGTTCTCTCGCTCTTTCTTAATCAACATTCATATTACGTAATAAATATATAAAATAAATTTGGTCAGAAATTAGGCATTTTTATCTCGCTGGTTAAGGGTTGAATATTGACATATTAAGGTATAAATTGATAGATAGATAGATAGATAGATAGATAGATAGATAGATAGATAGATACACACAGAGATTGTTTTTGTTTAACAGTATATCAAGTTTGATAGATAGATATGATGAACAAATGGAGAGATAGACAGATAGATTAAGGGATCTAATAAACATAAAGATATGATAAATATAGATAGATAGATAGATAGACAGAGTGAATAGAGATAGATATGATAAATAGAGATAGATAGATAGATAGATAGATAGATAGATAGATAGAAAGAATTTGTCTATAGATAGATAGATAGATAGATAGATAGATAGATAGATAGAATCTGTCTATAGGGAGATAGATTGAAAGATAGATACATATAATCTGTCTATAGATAAATAGATAGAATCTGTCTATAGATAGATAGATAGATAGATAGATAGATAGATAGATAATATGATAAATAGAAATAGATAGATAGAATAAACAGACTTGTGAATGTAAATCCTCAAGAAGCATGTCAAAATATTTCTATTCTTTTTAGATTAAATTCAAGCTTCAATTATTGTATCAATTCTAAACTTCTTCCTTCTAATTCATCACTTTATCTTTATTTAAAAATCTTAAAATCTATTTAAGTCAGTAAAAAAAACAATATACCGTATATACTCGGATATAAGTCGCACTCGACTATAAGACGCAGCAGAATTTTCAATCAATTCTTGAGAATT
>JAYKTE010456865.1:0-10260 GCA_036873565.1 Xipholeptos notoides | reverse complement strand
TTTTACCCCCCCCCCCCGAATAAAACCAATGACTAGGGGCGAAACTGGTTATTTTAGTTTTTAGGTTGTCTTTTTTTATTTTCCCCCTTTGTTTGGGTTCTTAATCATCTTGTTAAAGTCTAACGTATTCTTTGCTATTTTGAGGTTTTGTACACCAAAAATATTTTCATATATATATATATATATATACATATACACACATTGTCAAAACTGTTGTTTCATATAAAGACATGTGAATAAATGATTTTGAAGATTCCTAATCGAATTGATATATCTGATAACACTAAGAAATATAACTTTGGCTCTGTAGCTCAATCAATAAAGAGGTCAGTCTCCTAAGATCAAGTCCAAAGGTTCAACCCTGGTATAGCCCACTGATAATTTCTAATAAGAATGAAACAGACCTGTATGGAAATATCAATTCATTTATTAGCATTATTTATGAAAAGAAAGCAGTTTATTCCTTTTATATAATTATGTATTTTGGCTCTAAAATTTTGAAATTGACTGCCTGATGAAGCAAAAGACAAGTTAAATTTAACTTGCCTTTAACCCAAACTGTATTTCAAAATAAAGGGCAATGTATCTCATCAAAAAATAATTTTCTTACAGTATAAGTTCTTTCACCCTTTCTTAACCAGTAATGATGATTTAACTTTTCTTTATCTAAATTGTATTTTGAAACCTAGGGCAAGGTATCTCATCAAAAACTAATTTTCTAATTGCGCTAAAAGACAAGTTTTCTTGCCTTTTCTTAACCAGCAATGACAATTTAACTTGTCTTTCATCAAATTGCAATTTCAAATTAATACAAGATATTTTGTCAAAAATTGATTTTTCAAACAGACAAGTTCTTTCACCCTTTCCTAATCAGCATTTATAATACTATGCAATAAATGTCTAAAAAGGGTTAGTTAGTAATGAAACATTTTTATCAGAAAACCTGCTGGTAAAGAGCTTAGTTCATCATTACCCAAATTGTGACTTTGAAACCTGAGCAAGATATCTCCCCAAAAATTAATCTTTCAATTAGCACCAAAGGATGAATTCTCTTGCTCTTTCCTAATCAGCATTAATAATACTATACAATAAATATATAAATTGATTAGAAAGGAAACATTTTTATAAAAAAAAACCCTGCTGTTTGATGGTTAAGAAAACATGATTATTATTATGAGAGAGAGAGAGAGATTGTATTCAAGGTCCTGTACCTTCATCTTTGTTTTGTTTTAAGGCATATCATCCTTTTTAGGTCATTTAATGCCGAGTACAATCGTTTTTGATAAACGTTATTTTGTCTGCATATAGTTTTTTGAATAACACATGTGCACTATTTAATCTATAGCTGGAGGAAATGTGGCATTCATACCTTTCCCAAGAGTACTAGTGCAAATCTGAACATAAATGGAATGACTGGGACTCTGGAACAGCTAAACTGATTTTCTTGAAAATTTACATAGATGTACTTCATGTGTCTAGGAGTGTTCTTAATAATTATTGAAATCAATATTCAAAAGAATCAGCTTCTAGAAAAGAGACTGTGGCTACAATTAAGAATAAGACTGTGAAAACTGCCATCATAAACGTATAACTGTGTTTTGAGCCATTTGTTAGAGCATTTATTTCACACCACATGATTTGCGGGTATGCATCCCCCTTAAGGTTTGTAATGTTAACAACATTGCGATTCACTAATGAGATCCAATAAGATCGAAACACCTGTCCAGCTCTATGTTAAAAGTTATACAAGATTTTGTGCTTAATTATGATGTTATAATTTGATATAAATATATATATATTTTCCAGGCTATTCTGCAAGTGTTTTACAAAATTGATAAAAACCAGTTATCATCAAATAAATGTTTGGTTTATAAGTAAAATAGATAATTCTATATCTATACCTTTAATAATATATTCACAGATTATAGTTAAGCTAATATCTTTTATCATTTCTATCAATGGATATATTTACTTGGTCGAGCACAAGGCCATTTTTACGTGCTTATTATATCCCCACGTTTTTGCAATCAGTGTAGCCCTTCACCTAGATGAGTTACTCTCCAGAGTTAACAAGCCTTATCTGCCCGAGACAGCTGAAAGTGAATGTAATGGTTTTTACTGAGATTTGAACTCATGCAAGAATTTAAGAATGTTAAATTCATTTTCTGACATTTCAACTACTAGGGAATTTCTTCAGGTTCTGCTAGTAAATATATATTACAATAAAGTTGTATGTTTGTTCAAAATCTTATTAATATACAGGGTGCAACATAAGAAATGTCCTTTTTTGAGTGAAACAAAATTAGAACTTTTTTCAATATCTTTTTTTTCTTTTTTAATATGAATGTATTTCAAAGGTAAAAAAAGTAAAAGGTACATACTAGATTTATTTAAAATCTTAACAAAATTAAAATAATGGTTATTTGGTAACAAAATTGGTCAATAAAAATAAAATCAAACCAAATTTAAGAAAAGAAATGATGCCAAATTCATAAACTTTAAAGTCTAGTTCAGATATTCAAAATGTTCTTCATGTTCCATAAAATTTTGAACTTTACCAGCGACACTTTTATAAACGTTTTGACACATTTCAATGGTAATTCTATTAAATTCATCTGGAATTGCATTTTTTGATTCACAAAGATCCATATATACATTATAAGATATAAAATGAGCGTTACTTATGCCACACTCACTCTGTATACAAAACGAATTCTATAATAATTAATAAGAATGAAACAGGCTTTTATGGTGATTGCCAAACTATTTATTGGCATTATTTATGAAATAAGCGATTCATTCACTTATAATAATAGGAAGTCTATATATCAATTTAGCTTTCATATAGAAAGCAGATTTTTTCTAAATTTACATTATTCACACACCATTTATTCCATCAACTCAATATGTACTTTGTATTCAAAAGAAATCTGAATTTTCAAGTTAACCAATTTTCATATTGCATTAAAAAAAATCTATTTTATCAATTAGCTCTATATTATTTAATTGTTTTTAGTAATAGAAATGTTTAGATATTTAAATAAGACATTGTTTTGTTTAGTAATGTCACTTATGATAAGGTGATGTATAGAAAAAAATCCATTTTTTAAATTAGCTCTATGTTATTAATAGCTTTTGGTCATAGAATTGTTTTGATATTTATATTAGGCACTGTTCTGTTTAGGAATATCATTTAAAGACAAGGTGATATTTCAGTAGAGAAAATCTATTTTAATAATTAGCTCTGTTATTAATGGATTTAGTAATAGAAATTATATAATTTATATACAACATTACAACATTGTTTTGTTTAGGAATATCATTTAAAGACATGGTGATCATTAGAAAAAGATCTATTTTATTAATTAGCTTTGTGTGATTAATGGTTTTTAGTAATAGAATTGTCTTGATATTTATATGAGATATTGTTCTGCTTAGGAAAATCATTTAAAGACACAGTGATATTACATTAAAGAAAATCTATTTTATTAATTAGCTCTATGTTATTAATGGTTTTAGTAATAGAATATATATAAGACACTGTTCTGTTTAGGAATATTATTTAAAGACTATGTGATCATTAAAAAAAAGATTTATTTTATTAATTATTCTTTTTTCATATTACTTTGTCACACTAGCCAAAGAATTAATATATATGAAATAAATTCACCATTTCCACTATTGCGTTTTAAGATTTTTCATTGTCTCCATCTTTTATACCCCCCATATCACTTTTTTTACCATTTTCATATCCTTTCATTTCAAATGTTTGGTTAGTTAGTATCTTTTGAGATTAAAAGTTCTATATATTTTTTTTATTCCAGGCTCTGAGTAGAATTTTAGAATATTTTTTTTCTTTTCTTATTCTTTCTCTATCTCTCTCTTCTTATTCTATTTATTTATTTTTTAGTAGGGGTCTTTTACTTTGATTTGGCTGACCTAGCTTGGTTTTAAAAGTTTAGGGGGGTGGGACCACCCTGCTGCGAAAAAAGAAATAAAAAAAGAGGAAAAAAAAAGAATTAAACAACTTTTCAGGGAGGTTTTGGGTCTAGATATGAAGAGTGGTTACTTACTGAAGAGGAGGATGAAGAAAACTTAACAGACAGGCAGCTGGAGTTCCATCTTGTGCTTGAAGATTTCAAACAAGTTCCCATTTTAATTTCTTTCTTTCTCCTTATTTTATTTTGGTTCTTCTTTTGAGAAAAAAAAGGGACAATTTTTTCCTTTACTTATGTGAGTATTTCTTCATTTCCTTTTTTTTAATAAAAAGAAGAATTTATAGTTTTTAAAAATCTTACAAGGAAACATGACATGCACCTGTCTATCCATCTCTCTGTCTACATATCCAACCATCTACCTATCTGTTAGTCTATCTATCCATCTATCTCTCTATCAGTCTATCCATCTGTCTATCATTCTTTCTGTCTTTATCTCGCTACCTGTTTATCTATCTGTCTGTTTCTCTATCCCTCTATCCATTTCTCTATGTAATCATCTACCTATCTGTCAGTCTGTCTATCCATACCTCTCTCTACCTGTATATCCATCTCTATCTCTTTATCTGTCTGTCTGACTCTCTCTGTATCTGTGTCTAGCCATCTATCTGTCTCTCTATATATCTAAATATATATTTTATATCTACCTGCCCATAAGTTGATGCATATCTATCTATCTATCTATCTATCTATCTATCTATCTATCTATCTATCTCTGTTTGTCAGTATATCCCCCCCTCTCTCTCTCTGTATATATATGTCTGTCTGTCTATCAATCTATGTTTGTCAATCTATCTATCTATTTATCCCTTAATCTAAGTCTATACGTATCTATCTATATCTATCTTATTCTCACATTTTGATAGCTTTTGCTTCTTATTGAATTTACCCCTGTTTAATTTGTTGATTAGTCTCATATGATAATTAAAACAAATGTTTATTCTCATTTATACAAGCAAATATTTTCATCTTATTTTAGCAGTATTTAAAAATTGGAAACACTATTTGCAATCTCAAAATATCAGTATGTAAATCCTTCAAATAAAAAATATGTCCTAGACAAAATTTGAAAACTCAATAAAGATTTTGATATTGAAGTTATCAAGAAGCCACTAGATTATCTCTTATTTCAATTTAGAAATAATATTTTATGTTAAATGTTTAAAAAATTCTTTGGGAATGTATAGTGTAAGGCCATTTTTGTTTGTGCCAAAAATGATCCCGATTAGACGATTATAAGAAGCAAAAAATCTTCATAAAAAAAACAAAAACAGTCCAAATTGTGAATATCAGTTTGTGTGGAGTGTAAGGTCATTTTTGTTTGTGAAAAAAATGATACTAGTTTGAAAATCAGTTTGTGTGAAGTGTGGGGTGATTTTTGTTTGTAACAAAAATGATTCTAGTTTGGAAATTATAAAAAGTAAAATCTCTTCATAATAGAAAAGGGAAAATAATCCAAATTGTGAATATCATTTTGTAGGAGTGTAGAGCCATTTTTGTAGATGACAAAAATGATCCCAGTTTTAAAATTATTAAAAAGCAAAAACTCTTTATAATAGAAAAAGGGAAAAGAGTCCAAATTGTGAATATCAGGTTGTGTGGAGTGTAAGGCTATTTTAATTTGTAACAAAAATGATCCTAGTTGGAAAATTATAAAAAGAAAAAAAACTCTTTATAAGAGAAAAATAAAAAATAGTCCAAATTGTGAATATCAGTTAGTGTGGACCATATATAATATTTTCATTCAACTAAAAAATAAGAAAAAGGGGATATATATATAAAATATTTTCAATCTGTCAACAGGCCTGTTTCACCATTCATGGCTCATCAGGACGGCTATGCAAACACAAGTCTTCTGCAAGTCAGGATCGAATGCGTACCAATTTATCACCAGTCTGGCGTCCTTACCACTGGACTAACTGGTCAACTTGCTACAAGCACTGCCTTTCTTGTTACTTATTCTAGGAGTGCTCAATCTTCTTGGGAGAGGAGAGTTATGCTTTGTAGCTATAGTAAATAAGATACAGACATTCAACTGTAGCTTGTTGAGACTGCTCAATCAAGTCTGAGAGCGTAATATACACATACATACATAATAATATTATATTCAAACAGTATGATAAGTTAAATTTATTAACCTTATTATGTATTAAATCAGTTATTTAACTTACACATTTTATTTTTTCTGTATATTAAGGAAGCAGTTGATTACTAAAACATACTTGATGAAATAATATGCAGTTTAAAAACTCTGTTAAATCTATTAAATACTATTTGGAAAGCTCATAATATTTATCAAAAACTAATGTTCAAACTTTAAAAATCTATTGAATACTAGTTTATAAGCTCTTAAAAATTAAATATTAGTTCAAAAACTCTAAAAAAATACTCAAAATATTTGCTTAAAATCTAATAATAGTTTATAAACCTTTGAAAATTATTGAATACTAGTTTGAAAGCCCTTAAAAATATTAAATACTAGTTTAAAAACTCTTAAAATTTATTAAATACTAGTTTAATAGATTAAAAAATGTTGAATAGTAATTTGAAAGAACTTAAAAATTATTGAATGGTAGTTTGAAAGCACTTAAAAATTATTGAATGGTAGTTTGAAAGCACTTAAAAATTATTGAATGGTAGTTTGATAGCTCTTAAAAATTATTGAAGTTAGGAAGATAATAAGAAATATTGAATTCTAGTTTAAAAACTCTTAAACTTTATTAAATACTAGTTTAATAGATTAAAAAAATTTGAATACTAGTTTGAAAACTCTTAAAACCTATTGAATACTAGTTTGAAATTTCTTAATGAATTATTGAATACTAGTTAGGAAGATAAAAAATATTGAATACTGGGCTGAAATTTCTTCAAAATTATTGAATACTAGTTTAGAAAATTGAAACAATATTGAATAGTAATTTGAAAGCTATTTAAAAATATTTAATACTAGTTTGAAAGCTCTTTAAGAATATTGAATACTAGTCTGAAAGTTCTTAAATATTATTTAATACTAGTTTAAAAACTCTTAAAAATTATCAAAATTTAAAAAAATTATTCAAAATTATTGAATATTAGTTTGAAAGCCCATAAAAATTATTACATACCAGTTTGAAAACTCTTGAATATTATTGAATACTAGTTTGAAAGCTCTTGAATATTATTGAATACTAGTTTGAAAGCTCTTAAATATTATTGCATACTAGTTTGAACACTCTTAAAATTATTGAATACTAGTTTGAAATCTCTTAAAAATCATTGAACACTTATTTAGAAAATTATAAAAATATTGAATAGTAATTTGAAAGAATTTAAAAAATCATCGAATACTAGTTTGAAAAATTATAAGAATATTGAAAATTAGGTTGAAATCTCTTATGAAATATTTAATGTTAGTTTGAAAGGTCTTAAAAATTACTGAATACTATAAAATAAAAGTTATTGAATACTTGTTTGGAAGATATTAAAATATAGTGAATACTAATTTTGAAAGCTCGGTGGACCTGTCAAACATTGCCCCCCTCATAAATTCGGGTTTTTAAAAAATTTTTCTGCGGAATATTATCGATTGGACACCAATATACTGGATTATAAAAAAAATTTGTGAAAAAAAATATTTAGACATTTTTTTGGGGGGTGCTCACTTTTACGTTCAAAGCTATAGTAAATCGATCCACCATATTGGAATAAGGCACGCTCCCCAAAGGCTGGCGCATGCGTGAATTTTTGTTTTGCTTGTTTTGACTGAGCAAAGTTTGATAAGAGCAGTTTTGGTTCTATTAGGGGAGACAATATTAACCCTTTCGACCCTAAGGGTAGTAACTCTTTATAGCGTGTTTCCAATATGGGGGATCGATTTACTATAGCTTTGAACGTAAAAGTGATGGTTTTGAGTTTTAATACCTAAAAATTTACTATTTCATGCTAAAATAATATTTATCATATACTTTTGTAATTTCTTTTTAAAAATTAAAAAATATCACTTTTTTCTACAAAGTCAATTTAGACTTCATTTAGAATTTAGTAATGTTTTTATGTTAATTTTTTTTTGCCAGTAATTTAAAGTTTTCTTTAAAATTAAGAAGTGAGTTTTTAAAAATTTTAGACGAACTTCATTTAAAATTTGGTAATTTTTTAATGTTAAGTTCCTCTCCTTGGTAATTTTAAGTTTTCTTAGAAATTAAAAAATAAACTTAAAAATTTTAGATGGACTTTGTTTAGAATTTAGACATTTTTTAATGTTAAGTTCCTCTCCTTTGGCCAGTGGATAGGCAGTCGGTCATTGGAATCGTAAAAGATGAGTTTGAATCCCAGTCGTCCTGTTTGCATCCATACGTGGACTAATACACTTTGGAAAAGTTTGAATCCCCATATTCCCTGCAGCTATGGGTTAAATAGTGAATATTGTGTTATTAAAAAAAAACTAAGTGTGGACAAAATATAACGTTTACCAAAAATAATTGTTCTCAGCGTTAAATGACCTAAAAGGTTGATATGTTGTAAAACACAAACAAACAAACAAACATCCTCTCTTTCTTAATTTTGAGTTTTCTTTAAATTGACTTTAGTCATTTTTTTATGCTAAGTTCCTTACCCCAGTAATTTAAGATTTTCTTAAAAATTAGAAAATAAACTTTTAAAAATTTTACACGAACTTTGTATAAAATATAGTAATTTAAATAATAATTAGTCATGTTAAGTTCTTCTCCCTGATAATTTTAAGTATTCTTAAAAATTAAAAAAAAAACACTTTCTTTTAATTTTGTATTGATTTTAGTAATTTTTATGTGAGGTACATTTCCCTAGTAATTTAAAGTTTTCTTAAAAATTAGAAAATAAACTTTTAAAAATTTTAGATGAACTTAGTTTAAAATTTAGTCATTTAAATTTTTAATGTTAGGTTCCTCTCTTTGCTAATTTCAAGTTTTCTTAAAAATTGAAAAATAATACTTTCTTTTAGACTTTATTTCAGATTTCATAATACCTTTTCTGGGCAACTCCAAGTGTTCTTAAGCTTTATTCTCTATTATATAATTAAAGCAATTTATTGATGCGTATTGTTGGCTTCTTCTCCATCAACCATGATATTTCAATTCTTAAGGAAATCTGTTCTGGTTGGTGGTGTCAAAACAAGATAAGCTAATGAAAACAAGGGTAGAAGGAAAACTTTCTGGTAGGTAAGCTGTGTGGGGTCCTTTTACAAGTTCTGTAGACAAACAGATACATCAGATTATCACAGCAGCAGAACACCCAACACCTCTTTTCACACTACACCCCCTCGTTTGTTGTCTCCGCCCTAATAATTTCTCCTTTTAATCTACAACACTATTGCTTTTCTGGTTGAGGTTTTTGGGTTTTGGAGGGTGTTTGGCTTTTATAGTTTTTTTCTCTTTTTTTAAATTTTTTTGTTAGAATAATTTTTTGACAAATTTATCTTTTTGTTAGAATCTTTTGATGGATATATTTTTTGTTAGAATAATCTTTTGGCGAATTTATTTTTTGTTAGAATAATTTCTTGACGGATATATTTTCATTTAAGTTTTTTTAGAATAATTTTTTGATGAATTAATTTTTTTTGTTAGAATAATTTTTTGACGGGTATATTTTTTATTTTTTATTTTTTTTCTGCTAGAATGATTTTTTTATGAATTTATTTTTTTGTTAAAATAATTTTTTGACAGATATATTTTGATTTTAATTTTTTTGTTAGAATAATTTTTGATGAATTTATTTTTTTGTTAGAATAATTTTTTGAAAAATATATTTTGATTTTAATTTTTTGTTAAAATAAGTTTTGATGAATTTATTTTGATCTGAGAAGTATGAAGGGAAGGAAAGAAGTACCTAGACATTTGGGGTTGGAACCGTTTTGGCATAATTTAATATAAAACTATAACATGAGTATTAGTTATTATTACAATTATAGGGAAATGTAAAAAAGACAGAGAGATAATGAGTAAAAAGAGAGGGAGAGAGAGAAAAGTAAGGAGAGAGAGAGTGAGCACTTGAAAAATGAGAGAAAGACTAAAAAGACAGAAGAAAGAGAAAGAGTAAAAGGAGAAAAAGAGTAAAGAGAGAGATAAATAGACACCAGGAAAAAGGAAAGAGAGGGAAAACAGGAAAAAAGAGAGAGAGAAGGAAGTAGGAAAAAGGAGAGAAAGACCAGAGGGAAAGAAAAAGAGAGAGAGAGAGAGAGAAAGAAAAGGAAAAGGAGAGAGGAAAGATAGAAAGGGAAAAGGAGAGAGGAAAGATAGAAAGGGAAAAGGAG
>JAYKTE010456754.1:0-10261 GCA_036873565.1 Xipholeptos notoides | reverse complement strand
TAATTTCTACTTATAAAACGAATGCTGTAAAAATATCTAGTCTATAGATTTATATACATATTTATGTTCATTTATATATAAAAATGGTTGTATGATATTGTATTTATCGCAAATTGTAAAATACTCTCAATTAAATATATATATATATCATGTAAATTCATATTTAATATAAACGAAATATATGATGTTGGTAAGCACGGCACTGCTTAAAAGAGACCTTGTAGCCCTTAACCAAGTCATGGACAGAGAGAAAATCCCACAGAGAGCCTATGCCACCCCCATACATAGAGAGAACATGCGAGTATTGTTCGTTATTACATAAGGTCATTCGTTAGTAGACAAATAAGTAAACGCTGTCAAATATACACTTAGTCTCACCCTCACGCTGTAAGTAATAAAACTAGTTTTATCAAGCTACCTCATATCGAATCCCCCGACCCTTGTTCTGTTATATTTTAAACCCTGTCCAATTATAGATCAAGGTCAGCCTTGTGGAAATATGCAATGTAGACCTGTTAGATTGTGTGGAGTTAAGTTTTAATGTGTTGAGCGTGTGCGTCTCGTTAATTAGCGTTTGCGTTCTATATCCTGCGTTTGGACATTAGACAAATGGAAGCGATGGGAAATAGGTCAGCCAACAACTGCACTGACAAGAGAGATACTTTTTCTCACTAAATTTTAATGTACAAAAGTCCCAGGTCGTTACTATATATAAACATGGATTGGTCGTGTGTCTGTGAATTCAACAGCCCTTATGTCATGGCCTCCATGGAGACACGTGTGACACTTCCCTTTGGGTTTATATTAAAGAACTTGTTTTTAACAAAGCAATATGACTTAGATGAGAATTAAAGAAAGCTGTTATTGTTTCATTTGTAACAATAACTCTACCTCTATTTAAAAAAAAATGTTATTTAAAACCTGAAGACGTATGATACTGGGTTCTGAAATAAATTGGGTCCATAAAGATCCTCTAGACACACAATACGAGGATCGTTCCAAAAGTGATTCAACATAAATTTTTAAAAAATTGATACGTTTGGAACAGACGGGATTGCAAATTACCATGTTATGATGACTAAACTTATGCATTCATAACCTAAAATTTTAATCTTTTGGTACATATTGACGCAGTGAGACTCAAAGAAACAACCCATGTCATTGACATGCATCAGAAGTAAAGAGACATTATTGAATTCCTCCATGCAGAAAATATTGAACCGATCAACATTCAACGGCACCTGTTGAACGTTTGCGAAGCCGATGCATTTGATTTCAGCTAGTTAGAAGGCGGATTCGTTGATTTTAGAGCGATGAGATGGGGATGACAAAGCATGGCTTCGGACTTATTTTGCATTCTTTTTAAGGACTGAATTAATTAATATAAAAATAAATAAAACAAATGGTGAACTAACTCGCAGTTCTGGATAAAATTTCAATGAGTTTTAATTAATATGTATTGTTAGGTACTAGTGTGGATTTAATCCATTGAAATAACGGATTTTAATACCACAACAAATGATAAAAAATAGTCTGAATGAATAAACAGCATAAATAATATTGTGTATTTTTATGAGGGAATTATAATTCGAAAAATAATTCTCTTGCATTCATGGATCAACCTTCATAGCTCAGTCTGTACACCATCAGACTTTTAAGATAAAAAAATAAGGGTAATTTTAGCATCTGAAGTTCGATTCCTCATGTGGGCTACACTGGTTTAATCTTCAGACCTTGACATGATATAAACAGATACATATCAGTTATTATTATAAAAGAGATTTTACAATAAAAAAAACCTCATTTAGATTTAATTAAAACAATTTTTAAAAAGCTGAAGTTAAAAGGTGATTTTAGTAAATATTTGATGGGTTTGTTAAATTGTTTTTAGCACTATAACTTAATCATTTTTATTCATCATTTTATAACAGGAAATAAATATGTTGATATCTTGTCGTTGCAAATAAGTATTGTCAACTGAATAAATAAGTCTGATTAAACATTTTAATTTTATAGATGTTATTTCCTTCCTAAATCTTTGTTTATCACTGAAGGGGAAAAGCATTGCTGTTATTTTTTTCAGAATTAAACAACAATAACAATCTTAATATTTTTGAAATTAAGACATTTTTTCCCGTTATATTCATTAACGTGAAAAATTGATAACTACCAACATTTCTCACTTGTTCTTATCATCGCTATAATAACGATAATAGTAATAAAAAGGTGATCCAGATTTTTTAGTATTTTTTAACATATTAAAGTTATATTAACAATTTAAATTTTGTTGAAATAAATCAAAATACAACAAGGTTTTATTTCTATAGTTTAATTGAATTTCAATTTATTTTTAAAGTCTTTTGCATTAGAATGATAAGACTAAAACAAAATTATATCTAAATAAAATATAGTGTTATATTTCGACACATGGTCACCCATCAACCGTTTTAAAACAGACGGTACCTATACATCATTTTTATTTTATTTCTATTTGTAAATATATTAAATTTCAAACAAAGAACGCGTGATATTTCAACGAATAAAGATATTTATACAAAATAACGAAATGCCCCCAATGGTTATTGATGCACTTTGCACTTATTCACATTCGGTATTTCAAGAAAAAAAGTATTTGTAGGTATCACAAGTTTTATATTTTTAAACGTTAACTTTAGTTAATTTTCAATAACATTTTAAGATAACTATATAGTGACACATTTTAAAAGTAAAAGCATAATTTTAATAATCGTTTTTAAAAAGAAGTGTTTCTAATTGGGATGAAATTTCGGAATAGAACTAAACTTTAATAAAATGATTTACACAACTTCATAATTATTTTAAAAAATGTTTCCATTGTTTGTAGCATTCATTCATAATTTGTAAAAAATAGAAGTTGTTTAGGTTTATTACATCTTTTTAACTCCAAAATGTTTAGACAAAGTGAAAATGACTATGTTATGATCTACTATAATGAAACGACCAATCTATAATATATATAAAACAACATTTATAAACGAAAATCATGTTTGAAACTCAATTTAAAAATCACTTACGATTGGTTTCATTTTTTTTCTTTGACACTAAAAAAAGAAAAGAAAATACACCTGGACAATTTGTCTAAATGCATTTAAAATATATATATTCCTTTAATCATTATTTAAATCAAATATATTTTTTTCACTTACTTTTATTTGATTTAAATTGCAGTTAACACAAATATTTATCAACAAATTTTTATTAAAAATTACATTACTTAAAAAAGAAAACGATATATTTACACATTTTTTATCTTAAAGCAAAAGATTAGCATATTAAGAAAAAATGGAAGAAAAAAAAAGAATGGGTATCCAAGTATAAATGTTAACCAGCATTTATAAAGTGAAAGTAGTACAATCAACAAGTGACACAAGCGGTTATTTGGGACTTTTTTGTTTTTAACTTATTAAAGACTGTTCTAAAACTGCAAGTGAAAAATTCAAATCATTTAAGGAATTTAATTAGGAAAATCTGTACGATATTTTTTGCACAATTTAATCATTGTTTTTATGTAATTTATTTAGTAACAGGAAATAGAATAATTTATGAGTGTATTTCAAGAAACAATAATTCCCAAAATAATAAATACCTTTTTAAAATATTATAAAACATGATACCAAATAGCAGTCAAATTTGAATTATTTTAAAGAAAAGAGACCAACTTCAGTCTTTATCTTTTTTACAATTAACTTCCCTAACCCTAACTAAAATCGCAATATATATACTTTAAAAAATAAGTAGATTTTTTTCACTTTATTTTTTTTTTAAATCTGGAAAAATTTTATAAATAACTGTTTATTATTCTTCATTTTTTATGCTTTTCATTATGTCGATATTGGTGATAAAAATCAAAGAAAATATGTTTTTAGTTAAAAATTGAGAAAAGTATTTCAAGAAAAATACTAAAGTATTATATCTGGTAAGAAGACAATTTTAACACATGGTCAAATTTATGTTAAAAAACAGCAACAATATTTACGGAATAAAAACAATAGGGGAATAATGTTTTTTAGAAATCTCTAAATTTTATTAACTTGAATCCGATCTAGATTACTTTTGGTAGAATTTAATTTTCTCCATTACTATTTAAACAAAGTAATTAAGAAAATTATCTTATTTAAAATAAATCAAATTATTCTAAAGTTTACATATGCTTTAGCTTAATAAAAATATATTATTGGCATGATTTATTTTATCTGTGGTTGGTAGAAATGTAATTCGACATCCCATTTAGATTTAGCTACATCTTCTCATTCCTTCAACCAAAAAAAGAATATATATGTATATATCAAATCAAAAATATACTTTATCAAAAAACAAAAATATTAAAATTTATTTATTTATATTTTTGTAACTGAACTTATACATAAATGGAAGTTTGTCTCTGTGCGTGTGTGTGAGTTCGTTCCCTATGGACTGAAATGGCTGGACCGATTTTCTTTGAAATTCACACAGTACTTTGTGTCTTGAGGTGTTCTTAGATAGGCGTTGTTTCGGAATACTTTCGATAAGTATTAAAAAATATTCAATAAAAATATAATCATCAATGAAGAAGGAAGAGAGAGCATGCATCTGCATCACTCTCCGATTAAGAGTAAAACCGTGTGTGAACACATATCTACATCGTGGCTCATCAGGGAATCTTTTTTTATACAACAAACTAATATTTACTTCGCTCTGTTGTACCCGTTTTTTTAAATTCGTTCAGCAAATGATTAAACGTAGATTTGTAAATATTTTTTTACTTTACTTTGTTCTTAATTTCAAAATCGTTGATATAATCATTATTGGTCATAAACCAGGTTAAATATTTAAGGAAGAACTTTGATTCATTTTAATAGTATCCCAAACTATGTTTTGATTGTATTAATTTATAAGGTTAGTCTTTGTTATTATTTTTTCAATGTATTTGGACTTTTTTCTCTCATCTTCATTGTGTTAATTGAATTTATAAAATGAGATTTGATTATTATACTTTTATTTAAGTTTTACGGACTTCTACTTTCATATTATATTCATATTATTTCTTAAAAGAGGCATTATGGCATAAATTGCACTTGATTTGGACATTTATCTGTAGGTAAAGGTTCAATCCGACTGCAGGCCAAAATAACTAAATACCCAAGTTAGATTATAGTACCTACTGATAACCCTAACAGGATAATCTGAAGAGTCTCGTCTAGCCCCAGAGATTGAATAGAGGCTTAACTTTGCAATTCTGGCAGGGATCATGCATGGCATAAGGGTTCTCAACTTTATTCGTACCTGAATGAGGCCGAAGCGCACATCGGTCAAAATGTTGTAAAGATGGCACTAATGATGCAATAAAAACTATAAATAACTGGAATTAATATAATTAAAGCAATCTCTCATTAAATTCTAACGAATTGCATAATACCATTAAAATTAAAACGAATCTAATTTAGTTTAATTTTAGAAACTTAAGGGCAATTAGTAGCTAATATACTGAAGACAATATATTTTTATATGAAATTAGTTGAAAATTATTTCGATTAAATTGGAAGCAAATGATTTTCATAAAAACAACAGTTAAGAGTGTTGTTGTGCTGCTTTGTTTACTGTTGATTACAGGTGATTTATTTGCTTACCTGTTTAAAATTTTGTTATTCAATAATTGAACTTGGGACTTAATGAAATTTATGGTTTTAAAACTAAAAAGAATTATCAAATAAATGCAAATATAACTATTATGGATCAATTAGGACTGATTATGCGAATGAATGAGTAGCATTTTAAGTTAGAAGCGAAGAAAGAGAGAAGGAAGAAAATAGCAAAACATGGACGAATAGAGGCCACGATGATAAATGAAAAACCCAAAATAAACAGACGAAAAAAAAAAAAAAAAGAATTGAAGTACATTGAGAATGCATTTTGCTTGTGTGTTCGTGTGTGCGAGGAAAAACCGGCAGGGAGTCAGGGGTCGTAGTGCAAACCACGACGAAGAATTCATAAAAAGGGAAAAGAAGTGTACGAAGAGGCGGTCAGAAAGGAGACGGGTCTCTGCAGAAGACGACGACTAAAAAATTGAAGGGGAAGAATAATAGCAATTTTTGTAGGTTATAATAGTTCGAATTTGGAAGCAAAAGCGAAAGGACGGACTGTAAAGAAAAGGGAAGTAAATTAAAGAAGGGTCATAGTTTTATATTCCTTTTTAATCTCGGAGTGAACGAAATTTTCTGAAATTCACTGAAGATAATGGTAAACATTTTGGAGAAAGGTATGGATGTTTTTGCTTTTAGTTTTCTATTTTCTGTTGTTTTTGCTTCACGCATGCACACGCATTATTCATCTACTCTCATGTCTGGAGAGTTTTTTTCTTTTTTTGGGGTTAGTTGGATAGATTCTGACGACTGCTTATCATTTCTTAAATAATTTTGTTTACTCTTTATAAACGTTTCGAACGAGCAACTAGCGAGCCAGGGGTCGTATGTATTCATTTTCGTTGTTGTTGTTGTTGTTAAATAAAAAAAAAAAAATCTCTGTTTATCAATTCAGCAATAGATTCAATTTTTAGCGATCACTCCTGGTTAGGTTCTGAGAAGTAATTCAAAACGAATTATTTTTAGTATGCTTTTATGTTTACCTCATCAGAAATAAAACCGCTATTAACGTTTAGCGAAGTCGGCTCGTTTCCACGTAAAGAAAAAAGTTTATTTATTTAGGCTAATTTTCAACTTGATTACTTAGCGGTCCTAACTTCTGGGAACTTTCTGATCATGGTTTAAAGCAAAAGACAACAAAACAATCAAACAAAGAAAATCAAAAATAAAAAAAAACATCGATTAAAAAGCATTTTATTAAATAATCGTCAATTCAGTCATTTTTTACCAACAATAGAGTTCATTTGTTTAGGCTGAGTTAACTCGTTAGAAGTAGTTCTCGTAATACGTTTAAAAACATATCCCAGCAAGGGGGTCCGTAAAATTAAAAGTCAAACAAATTCTTCAAAAATCAAAATTCTAAACGTAAATGAATTAGTATGAATTTAAGTGAGCTCTGTTTTTTTTAATAACTTGAAGCTAATAATTATTGCTGAATATAAACTTATAATACTTACGTCTCCGAACCAGAATTTTGTTCACAAACAACCAAACATAAAGTGTAAACAAATGGATCAATAGTAACAGTGCCAGTACTACTAATGCACTTTGCACTGGCACTGCCACTGCACTGCACAACATAGCCACAACACAGTTGTGCCACTGTCCTTGAGAAATGATGGAAACAACGCTCAGGCCAGACAGACAGACAGACAGACAGATAACTCATATCTGAAAATAAAAAGATTATTTTAAGAAAACTTACAAATTAAACAAAACAAAACTATTCAAAGAAGCGGAAGAAGCCCATAATGTTATAGACTTTCTCAGAAAAATGGGATTTCTTCTCGTGAAATACACATTTTAATATTCTACACAAAACGCAGTTTGCAGTAATGAATTTTACAAAAAACACCAAAACAAATTGCCATTAACTGACTCTCATAATGTTGATATGCCGTATAACATAAAATCACGAATTGAATATAGATTTTTTTTGTTTCTTCGATAATCGGGGACAAAAATATTAATTAAATAAATAGAGAAAATTAGTCAATTGTTTGTTTTGATTCTTTTTTTTGTCTGCTGTTTTTCAACATGAAATCTTGTTTATTTGTTGTTTTTCTACAAAGTAGTTTAGTTCGAAACTATGGTAGAAAGTTTTGGATTTATTTTCGGATTTTTGTGGAATGGAAGGAAATAATTTGAAACACGTTGTTATTTCGAAACTAAATAAACAAAAAAGACTATAAGACTTTTTTTAAAACCAGAATAAAATTCATTTTTTAAAAAACGTTGCCAACTTTTTAAATGTAATTCTACCGTGTCGCAATTGTTACCGCTCCTTTTCTATATCGCACCCTGTCTGTACTGTACACATGGTGGATGTTTGCTCTCCTACTATAAACAATATATACCTGAAAAGCGCACATAAACTGTTCTTCAGTTTTATGATTCGATACTTTCCGTCCTTCCTTCACTGACAAATGTTTAAACCTGTTTTCATCGGTTCCATTTCTCTTAAATTCAAAGTAAGTAAATATATGAAATCTGCATTGGACTGCTTATCCTAACATGAAGCGAAAGCTCTTATCATTCAATAATAATAATCACCATATCATTATTTCAATCTTTATTTTTAATGGCCTAAACAACGCAGTGTTGTTGCTACGAGCGGTCGGCAGTCAGTCTGCACCTTAGCATTTTATGAAACCCATGTGATAGCAAGTTTTCACATTGTTTTCCCACCTGATATAGAGTCGTGCGTATTGTGTTGTATCGTGTTGGGTTGTCCTACTACAAAAGCTGTTTTTAGAATTGATGACAGAGAAGTAACATTTTTCTTGTGAATTCTAGTCAATCTCACTGTATTTTAGGATTTTTTATGAACACAAGCTGCAGACCAGTCGTTAACCGATATAACTAATTCTTAATTAAATTAGTACAAATGATCTACTGCTCTAGTTGTTGAGCAGATATACAGAAATTTTAAAATATATATTATAAACTTAATGATATGAACACTAGTAATAATTCTATGATGATGCTGCAGAGTATTCTGAGAAACCAGCCTCACCCTAGGGCCTAACTCAATTCGAGGACGTTTTTAGCTTGTCTGGTATATAATTATAATGATTATAATATAATTTCAGCCTTCCACTGCTTATGATTTTTTATCTAGTTCATTACTTTTAAGGTTGGTTAATTTGTACAAAGGGAAGAAAATTATAGCCTAAGTTACTGCTTCGGTAATCTGTTCTATTGTAATTTTTCATTAGAAACAGGGTCCGTTTTAGGGCCCCCAAAAATCGAAAATTCCACAAATTCATCAATTCAAAAATCTTGGAAACAAATAAAACTAGAAACTTTTACATTTTAGTACAACCTGTAGGCAAACGAACTCTAAAATGAGCAGTGGAGGAGCTGCCGACAAGAGTTTCAAAATTTACAACTTCATATTTTTAAAACTCGCATCGTGAAACTTTTAAAAACAATAATACATGAAAAGTTTTGACTGTGTTTTTAAAGAAAAAAGAAAGCCAAAATACTACACAACTTTTTAAATAGGATAAAAACTATCTAAAAATGTAGTCATTTTTGCACAATTGGTAAACAAGTTGCAATAATTTTACACAGAGCCACGTTTAAAGGGCTCTCTCTCTCTTTCCATTAAATAATACTTATCTCGCTAGCAATAGTGCAAAATATCAATCTCTTCCCTCTTGGCCACCTTGTTTTAAGTTACATGGTATACTATTCAATACCCACTCAAAATGGAATCAGATGAATAATTTCGAAGATTCGTATTATTATTGAGAAATCACTTGATTTCAACCAAATTTAATACATGCACCAATTTTGAGCCCAAACATCTAAATAGAACGCTTTTTCGACCCAAGAGTTCGCCAGAGAGACAAAGAGACAAACATTCTGCTGAAGACGAGATCATTGGTTCAAAAAAAACTCTCCTCAAATACTAACTGAAGACTAGTTTACTTGTCTTTTAGTAATCTTATAACTTTCCCTTAGGCATGACAACTCTGAGTATTTGTATCAATTTGGAAAAATAGTTTTAGAATTTAAAAAAAAATGGCATTTTTCCTAAAAAAAAAACTGAATAAGAATTCACAATTTCCGAAATTTCATACAACAAAAACTTTAAAAAAATTATTTGTTTGTCATTTAAAGTTTTTGCATGTGAAATGCTGTTTTAATGGTTTTTAGATTAAATGTAAGAAAAAAACAAGCCTGAAACTTTGAAAATATATTGTATATTAGTGAAATTTACAACCCACCTCCCCACCCCAAAAACCCGCAGTACTGCCGTTAAAACGTGAAAAAAACCCCAAAAAAACTATGGTAGGATCTAATTACTCAATCACAGTTCAAAACTTTAACTTGGTGCGTGTCTCAAACTAACAAATTTCATTAGAAACTTATTTCACATCAATTTCTTTATTTTTTATTTTATCATTTTACAAAATTTCCAATAAAATTAATTGGTTGTCCAATTGTTTTCTTAATCTGTCTTTAAATATCGATGTATGAAATGCTGACATGTCTTTCTAAACATCTGTATCTTCGATTCTACAGTTTTCTTTTTACCACGATCTAATTAGTGGCCTAATTAATGTGTTGTCTGTCTAGCAAATCCCTAAGGTATA
>JAYKTE010456644.1:0-10262 GCA_036873565.1 Xipholeptos notoides | reverse complement strand
ACACCCGCCTGCCGCTGCCATATCAGCTTTATTAAAACTCATGTCAGTTTTCATTCATTTTCATTCGTCCGCCGCGAATGAACGCGGATCGCAGTTGGTCGTTTGTGGGAGGAATGGATAAACAAACGGACGGGCGGACCGGCGGACATACGGAAGGTCGGGTGGACGCAGGAAGAGAGGTGGATAGCCAAGTTAGAGAAGGAGTAGGTTTTTCTAGTCGCAGGCGTACGTGTCTCTTTCATTTATCACTGGTTTATGCTTTCTTTTTTTCCTTCATTCGTTCATTCATTCATTTATTCCGTTTACTGATCTCGTCCAAGTACGAGAACACAACAGTTGAAGCAAGAGCGATAACTAGATGGAGAGGGAGCAGGAAATAAGTGATTCGAAGAAAATGAAAAGCAGTAAACATGTATCTAGGCTTTCTCGGACATCTATATCATAATTCTGCTCGTTACTTCCTATGATAGAGAGAGCTCATTCGTAAACGTAATACGCATGCGCTAAACTCAAGGTATCATATCCTCCATCTTAGTTAACAGGATCGTAAATCTGTTAATATGCAGTTTCTAAATCCGAAGAAAAAGACAAGTCTTGCTTCCAACCGAGTTGGAAATATGCATGCGCTAAATTATTTTTTTCAAAACAAATACTTTTAATCTAAAAGCAAATCATTTTATTTAATTACAGATTTGTGATTAAATGTTTCCATCATTCAATTCATATATGTATATATATATGATAGTGATGGGCTATCCCATCGATTTCGATGTATGAGTGTCATCAAATCATGTATGGCCGTCAGACTACCACGCAGAGATTTTTTGTTTGTAGTGGTTAAGGCTCATATAGCACCATCCATACTTCTTGGAACTGTTGATTACATATATAAATTGTATTTTTGTATATGTAAAAGCCTAAATAAAGACAAAGTTAGATATATTTTGTTTATAAAGACAAGTACTATTAGAAAATAATAATAAATGCTATTAATTCTTATAATAACATAAATTAATACATCTTTTTTTTTATTTTACCCGGTGAAAAAAGTATTCGTAAGAACTAAAAAAAGTATATTATCTTGATTTGTTACTTTTTGAAATACCATTTAATGAGTTCAACTGATACCAATTTATCCCTGAACGTCTCTAATGGTTTACACAAATTCCTTATTCAAGTATTTTGTCCTATTATTTTTGGCTAAAAGTATTGATAGTTGTTGGAGCTATTTTCCCAATTTGAATTTTTATATAATGCCATAAATTCCTAATAGGATTCAAATCTGGAGACTCACTTGGCCATTGCAAGTCATCGATATTTTCAGTAAACCATTTCTTTGTAGACCAAGTATTTTGTCCTATTCTTTTTGGCAGATTGCTGAGCGACCCAGCAAACAGAATCATAATCTGGTATCCAGAGCACCAGGCCGCTTACAAGCCCCTGTTTTGCTCTCCAGCAGTGTCCAGAAAATTGCATTCGGTGTTCACACATAATACTTGAACAATATGGGAAAGACATGTATATGGTACTTACATATTGTCATCTCACTTCGCTTCTTGGAGGAGAATGGGAAAGGTAAAAAAATACCATTCGTTATGGATATTGTTTTCGGTGGTCGTGGCTGCGTGACAGCCATGCACAGTCGCTTCTCCCAGGTCGCTTCCATCACGGCTGAAAGAGGGATGGGATTGGCTGTTTATATGATGTGGGTTGCATCGGGCTGCCAAGTTCTTGATCTATCAAGGCCCGTCTTACTGTCTGCACGACAAGCGTTATAGATAGACAAACAAGTAGATAAATATATGAATAGATAGACAAATTGATCAATAAATCTAGATATAAATGAACTGATAAATATATAAATATATATAGAGAGAGATAGGCAGATAGATAAAGAGAGAGAGAGAGAGAGAGAGATAGAGATGGGGAGAGAGAGGGAGAGTAAAACCAACAGACAAACAGACAGATTGACAGAAAGAACACAAAATGATAGAAAGATAGAAGGATAGATAGACTGATTGAGCATGGAATTTAATACTTTTCCCAAATCTATCATATCATACAAACTGATTTTCGTCCTAGTTTGGATGCAAATTGAATCACGAGTATTAGATACCATTTAAGCTTTCTTAAGATTCCTAACATTTCATTGATTTGAAGACATATATAGGACACTGAAATGAGGCTAGAAGCTTAAACAAGATTACACAACGTGAAGAACATGTTACACGCTGCTAATCAGAAATAAATATGTAAACGTTAATGAACAACAGAGAGAAAATTCCAAAGCATTGCAAAAATATGTTTATTAAAGAAAAGCAACCGACCAGGCAGGCAAACAAGCTACTGACCAACCATTCAACCAAGAGTACCACCCATCTTCTAATGAAGCAAGCAATGAAGCAAGTAGCCAATAAAGTGACTTGCATGTCTGATCCGCCGACTAACAGCACATGCAAAACAAGCAAATAGCTGTTAACTGACAGACCAAGCGAGCAAAGACGGAATAAAAGACCGGATGAACCAACTAACCAACCAACCAACCAACCAAACAACCATCCAACCAACCAACTAACCAACCAACCAACCAATCAACCAAACAGCATAAAGTTTTTATATATATATATTTGATATGATGAATATGTTAAGTTCAGTTCAAGTTAGGAACACACTATATATAAACCCAAGGAGGGTTTGCCTTTTCCAGGATTGGTCGCAAGGTTCAGTGGACGTACCTTCTCCACCATTCATAGCACTGAATACAGGATTTTTTGAAAATAACGAAAAGTTTGCGGCTTAGAATACACCAATTGGGAAATATAGCACGTACTGCTCTCTGCCCATTGGAAGAGAAAGTAAAGGAGTAGTTGAACGTGGATGTCGCTCTGTGAATATATATATAAAAAAAGGAAAAGTCCAAGCACAAGCAAGATTGATTGTTTAACACAATATCTTATTTTTAGGGCAGAAACAGAAAAATGTAAATCACGACACCAACTCAATCCAACCCAACCCAATGAGACACATGGGAGAGGATGACACCAAAGAGTTGGTCGGAAGCAAAGCAGGGTCGTGCATGCAACCAGTCACTCACCCCATCATTAAGACATCCCCCATGTATCAGAGACAAGCGTCAAGGAGGCTGTCCCCGTAATCACAGAGAATATCGCACAGGTTCTCTGATGCTTAATGAACGAACCTTCTTCACCTTACGCAACCAAGTAAGCAATTGAGCAAGCTACTGAATAATTGACTCAGTAGAATGCCCACCCCGACTGACAGCCCATGCAAACAATCAAACAACCAAACGGCCGATTTAACCAACAAAACAAACCACTCAATAACTGACTGCTCAAGCAAACTACTAAATCATTTGGGGGTAATTAATCAATTACCCATGAAAAATTTTCAAAACCACCCTCCAAGCTATTTTTTGTTCAAAATCAGTTAGAAGGATATCAAAGATTAAATTTTCTATAAGCTAAAAATAGCTAATTATAATGTCATGGTGGACAAATATCTATTGGTTAATATCAAGTAGATAAAGCAACCAGTTAAAAACGAACAAAAAAACAAAAAAAAAAGGCATAAAAACAAAACAAATAGCGGTAGAAGATGAGCTGTACAATTAATAGAACTAATTACAATTAGCTATTAGGCTTAGAATGCCCGAAATAAGCAGTAGTAATTCTTCACCATTTGTGCGAAGTTTTTGCACGCAAAAAAATTCTTAAGCTAATAAAGTCTTATCTATTTTTGGTGTGCAAAATCTTAAACAAATCTTTCTTTCCAAAAGATAATACAAATAATATTGTCATCATACGAGTGAATTATAAATATTAATAAGAGAAAACTACGGTCATATGCAGGGTGTTAAATAAAATGTATTAGCTCTTTGATTTTTCAGTAACCATGCATTTTGTGTTCAAGTTCGTGCAGATATAATAATCTGAAGATATCAAATTGAATTCAAGTAAATAAAATGTAGAAATGATTCCTTAACGTCGTTTAATACTATTGGATTTTTTCGCATGTTCTAACTGGTTTCTGTTATTTTCCAAATCAAGCTGTCAACGTATAGCAATGGATTCGTAACATTGCCAAATATTTCATTTGGAATTTCAAGATATTATCTTCGGATTTTATTTTTCAAATCATCGATTATTGCTGGCTTTTCTGCGTAAACTTTACATTTGCGATATCTACATAAAAAGAAATCCATAGACATGAAGTGTGAGAAGCATGCATGATAGTCAACATAAACCATGTATTTGGATGGGAAATGCTTGTATATCATGCTTAGTAATCACTCGTCAAAAAGTGAGTCCATTATTTGATACTCTGTATAATGATTTCTAAAGTTACGAGGGTCATTCAAAAAGTAATGCCACCTATTTTTAAGTTAATACTGTAAAAGTTAAAAAAGTAACAAAGATGTGAGTGGTACCACTAAAACTAGCGACATTTTTTGCTCCAGAATTTTTCTTTATAGTCACAATCATTTTCAATGCACTATTGCAAATAATGAAAGAAGTGGTACAATTTTGGGTCCAGTGCGTGCTTTGTCACCCACATCTATATCGACGAACGCATTTAACTGTGCTGACATGAACTGTATCAGCTTCTTAAACATTCAACTGACGCCGGTAAATATTAATTTTTTAGCAAGTTGGGATTCAATGACGCCTCCATAATAGGGGTTACTTTCTTAAAGTCTTACGCCGTCAATATTTGCAAAATAGTTTAGTCATCAAAATAATGCAATTTGCAGCCCTCTCTGATCCATTCGTTTGGAATAAAAAAGGGGATGCATTAATTTTGGAACAATCACCGTATTACTACAATTAAACAAAAATTTTATCATTCTTGAAAGCATGAGTGTACTGTTGAATTATCATACAGTAAAACCTTTCGATACTGAATGAACGAGATGTTTCATATACAGGGTGATGTTTTATATTTTTATCAGAGAATAAAATGTCTATTCTAAATTTGTTAAAGTGGAATCTCTTATCCTCTTCTTACAATCGACACCAACATATGTTCGTCTAGTTGACTTAGCCAGTGAAATGTAAGAAAACAAAAACAAAACAAAAACAAAGCTTTATTTTTATAAAATCATTACTACTGAGATGGTTGTTCTGATTCGAGGAAGTATTATAGTATGTTGTTTTAAGTTAAAAATTCAATTTTCTCTCTAAGTTTAATATTATTATGAACTAAAAATTCCTCATTAAAAAGAATAAATTATTACAATCTGAAAAGTAAATAACAAAAAATATACAACACAATTCCCCTGAACTGAATATTATTTAAAAATTCAAAATAATAGTTTTCTTCATAGTTAATATTATGAACAACAAAAGACTTACTCGAAATAATAAAATACAATCTTTAAAGGAATTAAAAAATGAATCTAGAGTACAATTCCCTTGAACTGAATATCCGAGATTATGCGGAATATTGTGATTACTGTTTTAATTCAAGTCAAAAAGCATTTCGCTTACATTTTAACAGATTTATTCTGTAAAAAGAAAAGTAGAAGTCCTTATAAAGTTTTCTTTTCTTTACTTTTCAGAAAAATAAGTATTTCATTCAACATCATATTCTTTCATTAGCAACAGTTTATTGAAACTCCTTTATCTCTATTTACGAGAAAATCACGTTTTTTCCACTAAAGCAAAGGTTATTATTTCCGCTTTCACCGAAATGACATATTTATGAGCAAGAAATATCTTTTTTCGGAAATAAGTACAATGTATAATAGATGTCCAAAACAAAGATATGCAGTATAATATCTTAAACAGAACATCTTAGATGTATGATAGTGAGATCACTGAGAACCCTAAAAAATACTTCGTATTAAATACCAATAAAAAAATTAGAATTTAAAGATGATTACGAATTCAAGGAAGTCTACTTCGAAGAATTCTATACTTTATTGATAAAAGTAGTAGCGTTCGCGTGTGTGTGTGTATTTGCATGTGTACAACTCTCCTACAGCTCAAACCAGTAGACCAATCATAACCAAACTTGGGATGATGATTTTCTACTACCGACAAATGGTGCACACCAGTTTTCAAGGTTAAATGTCATCAAGGTCATGGTCTATCAAGGTCAAAATAAATCGATATATACTTCATGGTACAGCCCAAACCAGAAAACCAAAGAATGGTGCACACCAATTTTCAAGGTCATGGTAAAAGTTCATCTAGGTGATAGCCTATCAAGGTCATTGCCTATCTATGTATACTTTTCTACAGCCCAAATCACTAGACCGATCATGACCAAATCTGACATTGTAAGGGTAATCCACTTAAGGATGTTGCACATAATTTTTCAAGGTCAAGGTCAAAAGTCAAAAGTCAAGCCAATGTATATATACTCTTCTACAGCCCAAACCACTGAACCGGTCATGACGAAACCTTGCTGGAGGTCAAGGTCAAAGATCAAAGGTCAAGCCTACTTATGTATACTCTCCTAGAGCCTAAACCATTGGACCAATCCTGACCAAATCTGGCACTATGATGATCCCTCATTTAGCATCCTTTTTTTGCCCGTGCAAAGCGTGGGTATCTTTGCTAGTATAATATATTCTTAATGTGATAAATATGTTAACTTCTGTCTAAGTAATTGGAATACCATCTAGATTATCTTACGCTGGAATTTGAAGAGTTTATAATAGATCTAATTCAAGGAATAAAGAAAAATGCTTCATAGATCATGTCAATATAAAGGTTCAGGTTGAAAATGGATAAAAAATTCAAAAAAATCTATTTTAAGGAATTTTAGATTAATCAATGTTCGAATTTTAAGTGTTCCACTGTTCTAATGCAAAGAAAAAAGGACTCATCAGAAATGCAAAAGAAAAATTTATTGGTGGAAATAGCAAAAAATATTTAACAAAATGGATATAGTATCACGTCGACGCTTACAGAATATGAACAGTCTAACCCAGTGGATTCAATCCAAGGTTTGATTCGAATTTAAGGAGTTACACTGTTCCAATTCAAGAAAGAAAATACCTTATAAGAAATGTCAATAGAAAAGTTTTCCAAGCGGAAATAGCTAAAAATACTTAAAAGAATGGATATAGTACTAGGTCAACCCTTACCCTATATGGCCAGTCGAACCCATTGAATTCAATAATATATTTGATTCACTGTTCCGTGAAAGCTCCTGGATTCTCTACGAAAGCTACTGATTTCAAGTAACACCTAAAGAAGGTTGAAGGACTCATCGGTCAAAACGCTGTGAATTTAACATTAAAGATGAGAAAAGAAGACCGATTTGAATTTTTTGAATGGTATCAAAATGAATAAACGATCGCTGATAATCGATACGACGCATATATACTATAATAACTGATCATTTCATAAACATTAATGTCTCAATAATGTGTATGGTATCTTGATAAAAAAACCTCATTGAACTGAATGAACATTTTAATGATTTATAGACCGTAGAGAATTATCTATCTAAGTTTCTAAATCCCTACTCAATATCAATAGCCTCAAACCTTTTCGAAGCACTCATTGTTTTCTCGTGACCAGAGCCATTATGCAATTTTAATTTTATTTTGAATAATTTATATATTTTTTTCAAAGATATTAATCAATTTAATTGAAGAGGAGATACATTATTGAATAATGGAAAACCTTAAAGGGAAATGGCGTCACGAAGTAATATCGTAAAGACATTTGAATGATCAGGTTGTGGAGTTTTCTATAAAAAAATATATATAAATAACAATGTATACATTACATTTCTTCATATAGTTTGGTAGTAGGTTATTTGTAATTAAGATTTAGTTGAACACTACTAAACTCAATCTATAATAGAGAATGTCTTTTTAACAACAAAAATAAAATCGCAGAAATGTTTACTCCCTAAAGAAAGTGCTATCAAAAAGATTTTCAACACAACAAACAGGCCAAACATTACAAGAATTAATAATGATAAGAGCAAACAAAATATTACATAAAAACAACAATAAATTAAAACTAGAAATACTAAAGGCACTAACAATAAAATCAAGCTAAACAAAATATGGAATTCTTCCTTTTTACAAAAAGAAACAATAACAAAAACAAACTTGCACCTAATTGTACTTTTATATCTATAAAAGTGACATTGTCTGTCTCTCTGTCTGAGGAACAATCTCCCATTTTTTCGTTTAGAGTCTTGATATTTCATATTCAGACCATGAGAACAATTTCTATTTTCATTTTAATCCAGAAAAATAGCTGATAAGGGTAAAAATTTGGAATTACAAATAAACAGATCAACATGAGCACAGAAGAAGCATCAAAGCATTCAGACTGACTAAATTATATTGCATAATGATTCAAACCACCGAAATTTTCACAGCACATTCTTTAATTTTTAGGTTTTGCAAAATAAGAGAGATAATTTCTTGTTTTTTTAATTTTCAAAATGCAACTTCTTTTATGTTCATTAAAGAGCTCGCTCCTTTGGAAAACAGGGAAAATTAAAGTGGTTATCCATTCATTTTGGGTAATGGAGCTTTTTAATCTTGCGAAGTTGATTGTAAGTGGATATACTTAATTCAGTTTATTCATTTTCTTCTTCAAATAACCACTGATTATTCCGAAAGTGTATTATTTGGTTTTACACGGGCTACTATTTAATCTAATTAACACTTTGGATGCGGAAGGACGTAAAACTCTGTTTTCCATGTCTTTGCTTTTGTGACATCTGGATGTAGATTTGACAATCAAGAAATTTCCTTACTTTTTTTTTCTTTTTTATATTTCTTTCTTTTTTGTCTTCGTATAGAATCCGAGAATCATAAACGTGGTGATAAAATGCCAACGTGCAGTAAAGTTTTGTGTATGGTTTATATTGAAGTGAAAGTGTTATTTGTATTAACTTTGTGAATCAGTGAAATTCCTCAATAAAATACAGGGTGGACCATAATGATCAGACATATTTTAAATATTATTTTCTCAGACTATATTGATTGTGATAAGTAAATAAAAATGTCCAGAGCAATTTAGAACCTGTCATTTTTGAGCAGTCGATATAACGAAACTGTCCTTTTTGTTGACTTGTAATATCTAAAAGCCTCAATTAAAATAATTAATATTTTTTTGTATTTAAGATTATATGAACTCTTTATTATTTTCTTGTCATAACAAGTTGCTGCCCATTAAAATTTACGAGACAACACGTAATTATTGTAAAGAAGACTTAAGTATTCACGTCTCTTTATGTTAATTATTTTTAAGGTATATTAACTTATGTGGGCAATTGAACATAGAAAAATTATCTTGTGTGTATTTTTGTAAATATATCTCACATGAAGTAGTTAGTCGGCTTCCTTATTTTGTCAAGAGTGTCAATTTACGAGAAACTTTCATTCTGAGGATATCATTTAACAATTTCAGAAATACATAAATCTACATTTTCTGAATCATTGCTTACGTGGAAGCTGGACGGTGATTTACGTTAAAAGTTTTTTTCTTAGTGGTCTTGTGCTAAAGATTCGTAGGGATTTACAAGGGATATTTAATTATATGTTGGTGCTCAAGAAGTTAGCTTTATTTTTTATATAAATTTTTACTTTCTAATTTTTCCTTTTTTGTTTTGCTTGTATAGAAAGAGAGGTCGTAAATGTGAGGAGAAGTGTCGTAATGAAAACCAATAGTAAAGAAAGCCAGGTCAGAATTTAAAAAGACCATTAATTTCTAATTAAAAACTCTAGCATGCTTTTAAATTTCACATTTGAGAGCAATAGTATGGTTGGATTTCACACTTTTAGAATTTAGAATGTCTCTTACGTTTTGAATGTCTTCCTTAAGAGAAAGAAGAACAAAGACTTTCCCTTAAAAATCAAAATGAAACACATTATATTGACAGCACATAAAACATCAGAGTGCAGCTTTGATCCCAACCATGAACAGAAAAATTCCATCACCTGAAGAAGGCCAAAGGATAAGTAGGTTGAAATGTTGTGAATTTAAAAAATATGAATAGATAACATATATGATAATACATTATAAAGGTATAATGTATATAATACAATATACAAAATACCAAATAATATTTTATTCTTAAACCAGTTTCATAAATGTCCTTGTTTTGAGTGGGCCGAAAATGAACTTAAAAATAGAATGGTTATATTTATCCCCATTCATTTTCATTTTTTTGTGTCTTCAATTACATCAAAAGCAACACCTTTCTGTCTACTTACTTCTCTCTCTCTCTCTCTCTCTCTCTCTCTCTCTCTCTCTCTCTCT
>JAYKTE010456533.1:0-10263 GCA_036873565.1 Xipholeptos notoides | reverse complement strand
GTGAAAAGGCATATAGCATTACAGATTTATGACATATAAATAAATATATATATATATATATATATATATATGGTGACTGCCACTTCTTTATAGAAGACAGCCAACTCTTACAACATGTTCGAGTATATATATATATATATATATTTAAATAATGGAAAATAAATTCTAAGATATAAATAAATGAAAACCACAAAAGATGGAAAAATTATATTTTTATGCCAACACTTAAATATTTTGGTTAATAAAAAACATCATCAGGACTTGAAATATTAAAGTAAAAATTAAGTGAACTGACCAAAAAATGCTTGAGTGAATATTCTTTAAGATAAAAAAGGACAAAGATACAGAATAGCTGGGATTTGAACTCGGGTATTACGATTCCAAAGTCCAACTATCTACAAACTATCCCAAGTGGAATTCCCCCGTTGTTAATTAATAGGCATTTTGTTCAAAATCCGAATCCATTTAACATATAAGGAATAATGCAAACAGTTTTAAGCCATTCCAAGCCAGTCACATCTCTCATCTCATATTTTACACATTTTAATTTCCTGAATTTCATTTGAAAACCAATGTAAAAATTTCTCCTTTTTTTGGTTTGAATACCAATTTGTACTTTGAAAACCAAGGTTCCACTCTTTTTATTTATATTGATATATGTTTATTTACTTGGTCGAGCATGAACCCAAGTTAGGCACAATGCCATTTTTATGTGCTCATTATATCCCTGGGCTTGTAATCAATGTTGCTCTTTACTTAGATGAGTTACTCTCCCGAGTTAATGAGTCTCATCTGCTCAATACAGCTGAAAGTGAATGCAATGGTTTTGACTGGGATTTGAACTCGTGTGATACGATTCCAGAGACCAAGATTTTTCCACTACGCCAACCTCGCTGCCCACTTATATTGATATATATATAAAAGTGTTGGTGACTGTCAGTTTCTAGCCTGTGAAATCATCAGAACAAAAGTTTTGGTCTGATGATCACACAGGTGAGAAACTGACAGTTAATAACAAGCATTGACTCTCTTTCTTTCTCCCTATACTTTGAACAATTTGTTTATTCACTCTCTCACATTTTCTCTTTACCGCCCCCTATATCTCTGTCCTGTCACTCGCACTCACACACAAACATACACATACACTTCTAGTGATAAAGAGAAGCCAAACAGAATAATTAAACTTAACAAATAGAAATAAATTCAATTTTGAAATGCTCTACATACTATATGCTCCTAGCTTCCTATGAAGATCATCAACAGATTCAAGGATGTACTACATTGTTTGATTGCAACAGTAATTCTCATTTCTTTCTTTATTGTTCAGTGTCAAATTAGATTAATCAAGAAGGAAAAAGATTCTAATTTAAAAGACAGAGAAGAAAAATAAACTGAAAAAATAAAAACCTAAACAACACAAATCTATAAATACTTCAAGCAAGTTTTTTCTTCTTATTTGTCACAAACCAGCTACTTGTTTCAAACCTTACAAAATAAATTGGCTAGCCTGAGGCCATCTAGGATTATGGTAACTTTGCACGAATCTGTCATAGAACGCACAAAAAGAAGCATTTTGCTAAAACTTTTATTCTAATCAGCTTGCTGTGTATTATTTGCCTAAATATCAGGTATTTTATGCAATTTCATAATCATGGAACGCATGCAAGAATCATAGAATTAATATTAAAGTGGTGAATTCCATAAAAAATCAAGTATGATTTATAATTAAGCAGCAAAGGTGGAGTAGTGGTATAAGCTTGAACTCTGGAATCATATGATACGAGTTCAAATCCATATCAAAACCATGATGTACACTTTCAGCTGCCTCAGCAGATTAAGCTTGTTGACTCAGGAAAGTAACTGATCTAGGTACAAAGCAGGGCCATGCCTAGGGCCCCTGCAGACCCCGCAATTGCGGGAGGGCCGCACACTCTGTAGGTGCCATAAGTTTTCTTTGCAGTTTGCAGTTTGAATAGAAAATTTACAAAATAATTATTAGAATTTACTGGAAAATTATTATCATATTTGTATTTTGAAATACATATCTATCAACCCGTTTCTCTTTCTCTCTGCATCTGTCTTTTTGTGTATCTGTCTCATTCTCTTATCCTTAATAGAAACCGTCAGTATTTTGGGGAGGCGCAAGTAGCATTATGTGGGTAGAAGTGCCGCAAGGCACATTCTGCGGGAAGGCCGCGATGTTAAGCGTGGCACTGGTTCAAGGATAACTCTGATTACAAAAACTCAGATAAATGAGACCCATCAACTCAATAAGAGCAACTTATCTCGATGAAGGGTAACTCTGATTACAAAAAGCCTCAAAACTTTTCTGTGCCAGTTAAGTATAAAAAAAACAGGTATTATATTAGCTTGGTCAAGCCCCAACCCAAATTAGGCACAAGGCCATTTTTATTATAAAAAAGGCAAAAAGGCAGGTATGGTTTCATATATCATAACAAAAGTTTCTAAAATCCTTTTTTATACCAACATCTCATAAAAGGAAAAAAAAGGAACTTATTTCTTAGTGTACATTTATTGTTCAGGCTGTTGTCCTCATCTTCATCATTGTTACCTTGAACAATATTTTAGCTGATGAAATCTTTGGCCTTCTTCAGGAAGGTGATCAAACTCAAACACCTGAAGAAGGCTGAAGGGTTCATCAGCTTAAATGTTGAGAAAGTAATAATGTTAAAGATGAGGAAAATGGTCCAAAATATATAGAGAGGGAGATAGAGAAACAGTAAGATTGATTGCTAGATCAATCGATACATACATACATACATACATACATGTGAATGGCATTCAACAGACAGAAAGACAGATTGATAAATATGAAAGGACAAAGATAGATAAATATATGGATAGATAGATTGATAGATGGATAGATTGATAGATGGATGGATAGATAGATAGATAGACATGAACTTCAATAAATAGAGAAACAGACAGGTTGGCAGATTAAGCAAAGTGCTTCATATTTAAACTCATAACTAAATCAATTTTAATTGCAAAATACTTAATCTAAATAAATATCACCATTTTTTTTTTTACTGTAATTACTGGGTTTTTTGGGGGTTTTTTTTGGAGGGGGTTGTTTTCAAGTTTCAAAATTTCAACTTTTGTTGTTTTTTTTTATCAGTTTATAATTTCTTCCACATTTCCGAGTAATAACATACACTCAATGTGGCCTGCATATTTAACTATAAAGGAAGGAAAAGAAAACATTTGATCAAATCTCCAACTTCCTTTTCCAAATTCTTTCCATACTCCTACAAAGTAATCAAGCCATATATGTGGCTTGTCCCACAGTCTTAAAGAGCATTCGGCCTATAAGTCATTTCCTCATGCATGTGTCTAGCTAGGATACTCATTTTTTAAAAGTTTATGAAAACATAGACAGAGCATTTATAAGTGCTCTCTGTATTTTGATATCATTTTCAGGAGAAGGCGGAGAGGGGCAGGGGAGGGAGCTCTTTATCCTTTAGCCCCATCTCTTTCTATTTCTAACCCCCCCCCCACCGTATTCATCTAGGGCAAGATTTACAACAACAATTTTAAATGAAATTATGCCTTCTTCTCAAGCGTTTATGACTCAGTTGGTCTCCAACAATAATCTCATTTACTTGATTTATAAATAACTTGTGGCGGGGTGGATGTCTTTCTTTTTTTTTTGTTTTTCTCATAGAAACTCATATATTTATTGCGACACACACACACACACACACAATATACAAACATACACGCATGTACTCACAAATACACACATGTGCACAAACACACACACACACACACACACATGCACATGTATACACCCATACACATATACACACACATATACACACTCTTGCACATGTACAAACGCATGTACACACTCATACACAAACATGTATGCGCACACACCTGTTCACATACATGCATATGCACACAGATGTACATGCACATGTAAACACACACAAACACACACATATAAACGAACACAAAAACGCACACACATACCCACATAGGCACGAATGTGTATGCACATATACACACAAACACATATTTTTATGTTTATATGAATAGTGGAGTCAATAAATTTATGACCTTATCATGAAAAATACATTAATGTTATATCATAAATATCTTATTTTCAATGATGTCTTAACCCTAATCACCTCAGCAAAAGAATTATCATAGAAAAGAAGTACTCTTTTTCTATATTCTATCATTTCTTAAACAAGTTAAACATTAAAAAAAAAAAAGCTATTTGTGATTTAATGTTTCAATTAATTTATATGAGGATTGTTCCAAAAGTAATGCCTACTTTTTTTTTATTCCGCCAAATGGATCAGAAGGATATATCTACTTGGTCGAGCACAAACCCAAGTGAGGTACAAGGCCAGTTTTACATGCTCCTTATATCCCTGGCCTTTTTGTAATCAGTGTTACCCTTCACCTTACTTTCATTGTGTTGAGGGGCCTCATAAACCTGGGTTTTGGGATTCAGTGTTATCCTTACACCTAGAAGACTTACTCTCTCGGGTTACGAGCTTCATCTGCCTAAGACAGCTGAAAGTGAATATAATGGTTTTGACTGAGATTTGAACTTGTGTAATACAATTCTAGAGTCCAAGCTTTTACCACTGCTCCACCTTCACTGCCTAAATGGATCAGAAGGAATTGCAAATTGCATTGTTATGATAACTGAACTTATGCATTAATGACCTGAAAATTTCATATCACTGTTGCAAATATTTATGTAGTGAGACTCTAAGAATGCAACCACTGTCATGGACATGCATCAGAAGCAAAGATGCGTCATTGAATTCCTCCATGCAGAAAACATTGAACCTATTAACATTCACTTGCACCTGTTAAACGTTTACAATGCCTATGCAGTTGATTTTAGCACAGTTAGGATATAGTTTCATTGAGTGTAGTGACAGAGATGTGAATGACAAAATGCGCTTTGAGTGTGAAAATGGACTGCCTTGTTCATCGCTGGCAAATGTACATTGACAATTGTGATAACTATGTAGAAAAATTAATTCAGAAGCACAAAAGTTTGTTTGTCTTAATAATACCACGAGTGCCTGGATCTGTTTATTTTAATAAGATATCCTAAGTAGAAGACAGCCAGAATTGAACCATGGATCTTGGCATTAGGAGACTAAGCTCCTGATCAATAGATCCACTAGGTTCAATTTATACATTTGCTTAATACTGAGAATATTATCTCCTGGAAGTATGGCTCCTCATTCTGATTATTTTGTATTTTCTATGCCAACTCTCCAAAGAGACATTCATGAAGAGATAAATAATGATAATGAAAAAAAATTAATCATAAATTATTAGAATGTAATTACGAATACCAGAAAATATTCCAACAGAAGTTGACATTCCATAAAATAAACAAGCAAACCAAATTATAAACTCAGGGGTTACTAGTATGCAGAAGATTCATTAATTTTAAAACTTGAATATCTTTACCACCATGGATATGCATTTATTAACTTCATGTGCAATGCATGATACTATTTAAGATCTCCATCTTTGATAAAATTAAATTTCTGAAAATAACGCAAAGTCTAACACTTGGAATTGCTAAATGAATAATCAATGATGGTAGCAGCTGATTCTTTCCTTCCTTTCTTGTGTTGATTCGTTTTTCTATTAACTTTTTTTTATTTTAGTGTAAGTTTCATTTTATTCATTACCTGGGTGAGAGAAGAGAAGAGAAGAGAAGTGAAGAGAGAAAGAAGAGAAGCAAGAATCTAATTTCTTGCACATTTCATGCACTCAAGAATTTATAGATTCGGCAAGGTGATAACAAAAAAAAAAAAGAAATGGAAACAAAAATATTAAAACAGAAAAGAAGAGAAAAAGAAAAATACAAAAAAAAGCTTCTTTTGGTTTTTTCTTCTTAATTTTTTTTCTTCATTTTTCTCTCACCCTTTTTGTATGATGTTTAGTGCATGGTGAAAATTGAAATGAAATTTTGAGAGAAATAAAAAAAGAGAGACAAAAAAAACATTGGAAATTTTCCTTTTTAAAATTTAATTAATGGACTCTTCAAAAAATGTTATTTTATTCTTGCCTGAAGATTTAAAGTCATTAAGTTGAGCTGAGATTGCTTAAGTAATGTAAATTTATCATCAAGCTATTTTCCATTTTGTGTTTGCTACATCAAAATCATTTTTACATTTTTAAACATATTCTATTTTTAATTGACATGTTTGTTATAGTAAGCAAGTGTGCATATCTGTATTATTAAAAGCTCATCTATGTATTTTTATATATACATACATATTTTCACCTCAATATTAGTTATACAAAAATATATCAATAATCTATTACAAAAACATATTTTCTATTTATAGGGATTTTTTCAGTTTAGTATTTATGAAATATATTGTATTCATAAAGAATAAACATAGTATTAATGAAATACTCCTATCTAAACTTCTATATAAATTGAATTTTGTCTGTGTGTGTGTCTGTAGCTCAATGGATAAAGAAGGTTACCTCCTGATATTGAGATTGTGAGTTCAAGCGGATGATTTTTAATAAGAATGAAATATGAAATAGATCTATATGCAAATTTCCAAATTATTTATTGGCATTATTATTGTCAAATTTAAAAAATAAATATGGCTTATTTACTTATAATGAAAATAGAATAATATTAAAAGTATAATCATGTTTTAAGCATTCGCCAAAACCCCAGTGGTACATTTATGATGTTAACAGATTGTGTAAATATGAAATTAATTGAAAAGATGGTCATATAATATTTATCGCTACCACACAAGAAAACTACTGTGAAATCTAAACTTCAGAGATATGTCTAGAAGGTAGATAAGGTACATTTTGCCACCCTTGAAGAATTTGTAATATCTCACTCTTGATAACTCAATCCAAGAAGGTGAAGGGTATCCATAACTGAATAAATATGAATGGGTAGAGAAATCATGAGCATAGCATTACTACTGAAAAGAAAGTCAATACGAAATCTCCAGTGAATTTTGCTACCTTCGACCATTGACCCAAAATTAATTTTTAGACTCTCGGCATTTAGTTTCCAAGTTATTCATTCAAAAATCAGGTAATGCAAGTATGGCACTAATGTGCTATACACAAAAATAGATAATGTGAAAAAGTAAACTTTGGACAGTGGATTAGTACTTGGATTTTGGAATTGTAATACACTAGTTCAAATATTCATGACAATCAATGATGGTTTTATTCAAGATTGTGTTGTTATTATCAAAAATAAAATCCAGGCAAATGAATGCCAATACTCCTCTGAAACTCATACTATTTTTGAGAAGTGCAGATGTTACATGTTTGTGAGAATTTAATAAAAACAACACAATCTTTGATAAAATGATCAATGATGGCATAAAATTTATTTTCAAGAGTTATATAACCTACCTTTAAAAAATGTTTACACTTGGTCTGATCACCCAGTATAACTTTATCAATAGTTGCAGTTGCAAATGTTTGCTTAACCCATTGCTTGGCAAAGATGACTAAATTTGTCTTTAACCAATTCATCTTATTCAGAGTAAAATTGTCCATAACAGAGAATTCTAAAAACAGCTAGAGACAAGTCCGTACATTCATTCTTGGCATTTGTGAATATTTCTTAGCAAGAAACAAATGTACTTAGTGGCTTCTGTATTTAGTGGTAGTGTCTATTTGGCCTAAAGATTAAATAGAAAACCTATTTTAGGCATGCTCTGTCATTTTGTTTTCTTGTTTTTTACAAATTACTACAGATGTCAAGCTCTGTAGAAGACTATGAGCATAAAGCTTCAATTGGAAATATGGAAATTTTTGTTTTTATAGAATATTGTATCTTCAGAATAAAATACCACCTTTGAAATAAAATGTTATTTTCAGAACAAAATTTCAAATTAAAAACCAGAAATACATGAAAAGAAAAAACAAATGCATTCCTATAATCAGTAGTTTTAGCACTATTTTTAAAAGTCAAGAAAATGTTATTTTCAGAATAAAATTTCAAGTTGAAAACTGGAAATAGATGAAAAAAACAAAAACAAGTGTATTCCTACAATCAGTATTTTTAGCATCATTTTTAAAAAGCAATGAAATGTTATCTTTGAAATAACATTTCAAGTGAAATATTATAAATAGATTAAAATCAGAATATATTTCTATAAACGTCATTAAAAACATAATTAAAACTGCAACTAAAATGTATGTCATAAAATGAAATATTTCATCAGGAAAGTGTCTTTACTTTTTTTTTAATTTAAAAGTATCATATTTTTACTCACTATTTTTATCTTTTTCTGCATAAAGCTTTTAAAATGAAGCATTTTCTCTTCATTCAAGGTATTCAGATTTTTACTCTTATCCTTAGTGCTATTTTCAATGCAATCTTCAGTGTACTTTTTGGTCTTCTTCAAGTTTTATTCAACTCACAAACGTTTATGTTTAACTTGAGGGCTATCTTTGTTTTTTGTTTTGTGTGTTTTTACGGCATATCAATATCATTTAATGCCGAGAACAATCATTTTTGGTAAACGTTAGTTTTTGTACACAAATAGTCTTTTTGATAACACAATTTACACTATTCGACACATAGCTGTAGGGAATGTGGGGATTTATACCTTTCCCAACAATATTAGTACAAATATGAATGCAAACGGAAGGACTGGGATTTGAACTCGCGTACTACAATTCCGATGTCCGACTGCCTACCGATTGGCCAAAATCGACTCCTCCAGGGCTATCTTTGAATAGCAAACATAACTTGAATAAAGATAGTCATCAAAAACTATCAAATAGATTCAGACAATCAGAATCATTTTCTCTTATTGATAAATAGTAAATTCTAGCAATATTACCCACCTTTGCTCAGGGGTTGGTTTGATGCTACCTTTGTGCTCATTTTGATCTATGTTTTATGGTAATTCAAAGATTTTTTTTCTAAGAAAACTGCCATAGTTTTTTGAAAGGCAAAAAATATCTTTGTGAACTGTGGTTATTTTAACAAAAGTAGCCTTCACATAGTGGATGTTACGGACCCACAACAATCCATTTTTTCAAGTTAGACCCGTTAGTAGCTATTTTTCTGCCTCCAAAACAAAATTGAATTTGCCACATAAGTCAAAATATATCAAATTTCGAGTCTCTGGACTAGAAATAGTTTTGTAGAGACTGAACACAGACACACTTTTTTGTATAAATATTAGATGTCTGTATGTCTATATGTGCATAATTTCTTTCTACAAAAAGCATCTCAGTGACCCCTGTTTTATTTATTTTGCTATATAAGGCCTGTCTAAAAAGTATCTGACCTTATGCCAGAAAAAATATTTCACATACCTGACTGGGTTTGGACCCCAACCCCTTTCAAAGTAGGCCCTTTGTGCTTGCACATACATAACTCACCATTCCTTTCACTGGTTGAAACACTTCTGGAAGTCTTCTTTTTAAATAGTGTTCTTCTCTGCATTATCTTTTCTCTGGTTATTCTTAAAGCAAAACAATTCTTAAGATTCAGCAGGTGTTTCAAGAAGATGCAATGTGTGTAACACAAATTAAGGAGTGGTTTAACTGATTCAAAAATGAAAGGATCCAGTTTTGAGAGTAGAGAAGAGATAATGCGGAACTTGATGGCTAAGATGAACACCATTCCAAAAGAAGACTTCCAGAGGTGTTTCCACCAGTGGATGGAATGGTAGGCTAAGTGTGTGCAAGCACAAAGGGCCTACTTTGAAAGGGATTAGGGTCCAGACACCGTCATGTAGGTGAAATATTTTTTCTGGCCTAAGGTTTGATACTTTTTACACAGGTCTTGTACAGGGCTGCACAAAGAAACAAGATTTTTTCATTGACTCAGTCTATGAAGTGCTGCATATAAACAATAGTTTGTATCCAAATAATTAATTCCCTCTACCAGATTTTATTTTTATTATTCATGAGGAAGAAAAATCTACTCAATTTAAGAGAGTTCCACAAAACTGCTGAAGCAGGGTTAACCAAAATTACCAATACTTTAAAATTACTATGTACTTTCCTAATATTAAAACACCATCCTATAGACAGCAATCTTTTGTGTATTTATATATGTCTGAAATTGTCTATGTGTGTGTGTGTGTGTGTGTGTGTGTGTGTGTGTGTGTGTGTGTGTGTGCAAGTGTGTGTATGCATGTGTGTGTGTGTGGGTTTGTGTGTAATCTAAAAATGTCCATTGTATATAAATTATTGATCAATAGTGTAAGTAATTACTAGGGCTAAATAGAATAACTG
>JAYKTE010456422.1:0-10265 GCA_036873565.1 Xipholeptos notoides | reverse complement strand
TTCATAAATGGTCACCCATCTAAGTACTAACCAGGCTCGACGTTGCTTAACTTCGGTGATCTGACGGGAACCGGTGTGTCCAACGCGACTTGACCGTATATTAATCAAGTATCTCAAGACAATATAGTAAGCATATCAGTGAAAATAAATCTCAAATGTTTTAGAATTTTTAAATTCCTTCTTGTTTTCCTTCATTATATTTTACTATTATCATTTGTTTAGTCACATATAAAAAAATTATAAAAATTAAGACTTTCTTGTATAAACCAGTACAATAAATAGCAGCAGGCAATAATTCCTAAGCATACTAGAAGATATTCACCTAGGTTGATTTTATAAATAGTACATATTCACTGAAAAAAATGAAGAAAGTGGTTTAAATACTAATTATTAATGTGTATTTATAATAAACATTTTAGTAAAAAAAAAATGCAGTAAATCTTCAAATGGCATACTTTAGGTTGTAAAAAGAATCAATTTTCCTTTCCTTATATTTAGAGAGGTACATTTCAATTTGATTTTTGATAAGCTGACTGCTTGGTGACTAGAAAAATAACTTTAATTACCTGAAAACTTTTTACTTGACAAAGTTGATATTGAAATCTCAAGTATCATATATGTTGATATGTAATGGAGCCCTTTTTATTAAATCCTGTAAAATTTTACATTCATCTCTATTTGAAATTCATAACCTTACTTATGATTATTTTACCTGCCCACTCTAGTAATATGACATTAGTTTGGGTTGCACTTTTACTGTAGATCAATTAAATATTTTGCTTAATATAAATGACATCCATGCAATCCAAAGTAATCTTTATCTAAAATAATGAAAAGAATATTTAGAAACGTAACATTTGCTTCTCATAAAATTGGGGGGAAAATGATACAATTATGGATAGTTAAGGGTATAGAGGTGATAGCTTTACATTCAAATTTTAATATAAGTTAGTCATTATCAATTCATAGAATCCATTTTCAGATTATTAGTTTTAGGAAGAGAAGTGATTCCACTCATTTACTCTATCTATGGGTGAAAAAGTATTATTAGTTTTCTTCTAATAATCTGTTTGTAAAAATTACATTAGTAAAAAATAGTTTCATCATCAGAAAGCCCTAAAAGAATTAAACTAAAAATATCTTTCTTTTCTATCACTCTTTTCCTCATGTTCTTTTATATCTCGTGTGTTTAATTTGTGGCTGAATACTCTAGAAAAGGGTATGGATCTCTTCATTCCTCTTATAATTTTTTGATATTGCTGTCAATCTTTTAAAAATGTTCACCAAAAGAAAAAGAATAAAAGACAGAAGAAAAACATTAATTTCAGAAAAATGCTTACCCAAAGATTGATATACTATGCAACAAACCTAAGCTAATTTTATTGCATATCATTCTTGCCATTTCTGCTTTCCTTCACCATTTTAATCCACATGAAACTGTCTTACTTGCTTTAAAATTGTTTTCTAGAACTTTCATTTTTGATTCTCCTTCTTTACTTCCTCTATATGTTACACATGTTTTTATTCTTATTAATTCTACACTCCTTATTCTTTTTATTTTCTTACTTTTTATTTTATTTTTATTATTTTTGTTTAAAATAATCTGATGAATTATTGTCACCTGTAGTCTGTTTTTTTTTACTTTCATGTCATTATTTGTATTTTTTATTCTTTTACTTTCCATTCTCCTTTACGTGATTGTGGTCTCCATTAAAGGAATATTGTTTTCATTTGTGTCCATTTTTTTGTAAAGCCACATGATTTAATAAGAGAGTGGTTTGTAACAAAATTCATGGAAAGATTAGCTCAAGTTTTATACAAATAAAAGCTTTGTATATCATTAACATGAAATGTGATGATTGATATGCTATTAAAAAAGAAACCCAAACTTAAATGAAATAGATGTTTTGTTATTATCTAATAAATGTTGATATGACAGTAAAGCAAACAATTCAATCCAGTCTATAACTCTCTATATAGCTAATCTTATAAGGAAATAACTAACTTTTTGGGATTGAATGAAATAAAAATTGATATACCATTAAAATTGACAATTCAATCTAACCTAAAGTTACCCTTCCTATAATTTTATTTATTATTCATGAATATCTTTCTTTTTTTTTTTTCTTACTTCAATTTTTTCCCATTTACAGTTTTCCAATTGTTTTTGTTTTCTGTTTTATTCGGTTTCCTATATTTTAACATTTCCTTCTTACCCTGTTCCTCCTTCCAATATCCCATTTCCCTTTTCTCTCCTTTTTTTTTCATATTTTTCTTTGGATATTTGCTGTGTCCTCTCTGTTTGTCTGTTAGCTTTCCTTGTTTTCTATGTCTGCAAGTTTTCTTTCTGTTTCTATCCAAGAGTTTTCTTTACTCTGTACATCTGTCTGTCTGTAAGTTTTGATTGCTCTACCTATTGTATATGAATTTTCCTTGCTCTCTCTTCTGAGCTTTGAATGCTCTGTCAGTCAGTGAGTTTTCTTTGGTCTTTGTGTCTGAGATTTTCTTGTTTTAGGTGTGCCAAAACTTGCCATTAAAAAGCAATAGCTGCTTATCTTTTGAAATGCATTGCTGCCTAAAAATATATTTTCAATGTTTTTTGTTTTATTTAGACAAATAATAATCAAAGTATTCAGAATTTTTAAATAAAAAGCATATTTTTGAATGGGTTATGCTTTTTTTTTTAAATATTAAGCAAAACAACAAGTTTCATCATTCAGTTTAAAATATTAACTATTACAAAATTACCATTACAATAATAATGCAAAATTATACAAAGATTAAAAATATTACTTATCTGATAGAAATTTAAAAACAATAAGTATTTCCATCATTCCTCTATTAGAATTTGGCTGTAAATATATTTAATCTTTAACAATTTCAAAATACAATCCAGAGTTTTGGGGACTCTGTCCAAAAATTGTGTTTTCAGTATCAAGGAATAGGTTATGACAGCAGTAGCAACCATTTAAACAGTTCACTTTGAAAAATTGAAAAATACCCGAGGCCACAAATTGAAAATAAATATCATTTTAAAAGCACAAAAACTATTACATTTGAAAAAGGAAATTTTTCAGTCATTTCCAGTATTGTCTTACATATTTATAAAAAGAATTGATTTTTAGACTAAATAATAATAACATGTGGGCTTTTTCTTTTCACTTACAGACCTATCATCACATCTTATAAACTTCAGTTGTCTTAAAATTTTTTCCCATTCCTAATATAAGTGTGATTAAACAAACACAGATGCATAACAGATGCCCAATATGTTTAAAAGGTGAGATGTTTTAAATTGTCAGAAGTGTCAACTGTCAAAAACATTAAACTTATTTCTATACTCTGGCTAACTAGTACTATACATTAAGTGGGCTGTGTTTGTACAAACTTTTTATTCTTCCAACCCACAGTTCATAGCATGATTAAGTAGAGAAAATAGAGAAATGACAATAAAACAAGACCTTATGTTAAAAAATCATTATTTTTACAATTTAAAAAATCTCAAAAAATTATTTAAGAATTTGAATAGATACCTAAATTTTATTTGTTTTTTTTTTGTTTTTAATGAATATCATAACATAAATGTTTTTATACAAAATACTATGCTGGCATTAAAAAACAGTTTTCAGAAATATGTGAATATGTGTTATTCCAAAAATATAAGAGGTTTAAATTTCGATTGTGTTTTTTTTTAAAGCTAAAAGTAATAAAGTATAGATCATCAAATTCTTTTTAAAAAAGCAAAAGATTCAACATTGATATTTTTTTTAGCCAGGTTTCAAATTGACGTTCTTTTTGAAACAGAAAGGGTAAATTAAAAAAAAGCAACAACATTATTATATTCATTCACTTGTTATCTTCAAATTGTTATATTTATACACAACCTTTGCAAAATTATTTTTTCTATATATTCCACAATCTAAGATGTGGAGTGTAAAGTCAACACCAATAAATTATGTTTTTTATTAAACAAAAATCCTAAGATTTTAAGTAACATTTAAAAAAACCCAAAGAATTTTTAATTGTTTTTTAAGATTTAAAAAGTTTTTAGAGTTTAAAAAAATCAAATTTCATTGTACAGGGGTTGGACAAAATAATTGGTGCACTACACTTTTTAGTACTTTATCTTAAAAATCTGGTTTTATCAAAAATATTGGTCCAAGTTTCATGCTGGTATATATATATTCACTATGAATAGGTTGTTCTTGCTATTAAATTGTATATTTTTCATTATATTCCAGATTTATTTGATATTTAAGTAAAATGCATAATATAATTAATTTGGAAAAATGGCAAATTATTGCTGCTTGCATGGCAGCAGCTTTGATCATCAAATCCGCTGAGTTTTTGGGTTTTCCAAGAGCTACCATATCAAGGTTGATGACACAATTCAAAAAACAGGGAATGACCTCTAACAATCGGAGCAATGCTGGTCGGCCTTCCAAGCTCTCTGATAGGGATCAATGATCATTAATCGCATTTTGAGGAAAAACCATGATGGAAGAAGTCAAGAAGCTTTATGATTTCATTCCAAAATGTATTGAAGCTTTATTGAAAGCTAAAGGGGGTCCAACTCCATATGAATTAAAGTTTCTCCAAATTCAACAAGTGTTCCAATTATTTTGTCCAACCTCTGTATGTACATTTGTTTTATCTTGATAGAAAAATAAAATTCCATCAATTATAAAATAATTCTATTTTTCAAACACTTGTCTAATGAATGTAATCAGCAAAAATAGAATTTTACATGATTAGTTTTATACATTTTATTTGCAATTTCAAGTTATGATTTTTTTTAAACCGGATTTCTGGCACACCTATCTTACTCTCTCTCTATCTATTAGTTTTCCTTGCACTCTTTGTTTGCCTTTAGGTTTTCCTTGCTCTTTTTATCTCTTTATTTCTTAGTTTTTCTGTCTATTTACAAATTCCTTTTTTTCTTATTCTTACTTTTATCATTACCTCTAATCACACTATGTAACTTGTGAAAAGATTTTATAGCAGTAACAATTAGGGTTTGATATTCTAACAAACAAGGTGAAATGCCAGTTATTATAATAGGACCCCTTTTGATGTAATATGCTTGGAAAATGTATGAATCTCATCAGTCTGAGCTATGATTTGAAAAGTACTAATGGTATGCTCAATCACATTGGAGACACCGGTTTCTGTCAGATCTCTGAAATTAAACAATGTAGAGCCTGTTCAGTACTAAGATGAGTGACCCCTTAGAAATACCAGGTACCGTACCAGACCAGTCCGGTGGCTTTTGTCATGAGCAGTTGAATCCATCCAGGACTTTGAACTGAACACTTACCCCTCTTCCCTACCACCCACTCCTTCATACCAACCAGCTAAAAATGTCATCAAGATAGAGTTACTCCCTTTGTGAAGACTGGGTGTCTGACGATTCTCTGCGATTGTGAAAACTATCATTTACAGGAAGACTAATCTAAGCCCAAACAGGTAAGGAGAGGTCTTCCTTCTCAACAACAATAAATTACTAACTGTGTTTTTACAACAGTTTATTTATATAAAAGAAAAAAAATACAATTTAGAGAATCGTTCTTTGATAAAGGTTGATATTCATTAAACCAAAACATAGCAATTCAGATACATAACTTAAATTTCAATCAGTAAAACAAATAAATTATGATAATTGGAACTATTTATTTATATCTATATACACATACTATGTGTGTTTATATATCAATGCTTCTAATTCGTGACAGGTTTGGGTGAGCTCTTTATGATTGAAATGCCTGGTGTTACTAACCTATGCTTACAAAGGAAGATCCATTTTAGGTTGAATTTTCCCTAGTAACATCCTATACCAGATAAATTACATCCTTGCCAGTTGGTGACTGATGGCTTATGGGAAAGATTTTTTTATTTTGATGAAAATGCACTCAAGTTTTGATCCTGTCCATAAGTGCTTACTTGCAAACTTACACTGATAAATTGTAAATAGCAAAACAGGGGCTTTTAATTACTACCTTAGATATAAGGGAGAATGGTAATAGGAATGTACTGACCAAATTTTAGGTAAAATCTTGGACCCTAATTAGAGTTATGAAGAAAAATGTAATGTATCCAATACTTTTGCGTGGCACTGTATATATCATGTATATATGAGTATATATATTTATAACCACCATTATCTCTGGATTTAAGTATTTTTAAATACACAATCTTGTGGATTTATGTGAGAATATGAATAAGAAACCTTATAATTTGATAGAAACAAACTTATGAGGCATAAATTCAAACCTGGAGGGATATATATATATTGAATTTGCAAATTTGATGTTTTCAAAGTTTCAACAACAGGAAAATAAAGTCAACAAAACTGAAGATGCTTTGCATTAGATAGAAAATATTTCTTATGCCTTATGCTTTTGAATTGCTTTCCTTCAACAATCTCATTTTTGTGATCTCTGGTTTCTCTATTAAATATAATTCTCTCCTTACATATTTGTTATTACATTGTTATATAACTTGCCAAACTAGCAGTCCAGACAGACAGACAGACAGACAGACAGACAGACAGACAGACAGGCAGACAAGAGTGATATCATTATTTATTTATTCATAAAACATTATTTTAGCCCAAACTTTAAATTTTAGGAATATTTTTTCGTATCACTTTGTATTAGCCATACCAAAGTTATACTTTTACCTATACTTTCATACTTAAACAATAAGAATAACCAGAATGCTCATCTGAAGTTATTTACACAATGAAGCATATTATAATTGAATGCAAAAACCTTGGTCATATTCGAAAAAGATTCTAGCGAAAAAATAACATAAGTAGCTAAAGCTATAAATTCCAATGCCATTATCAACTTTCAGGAAAAAACAAACATCTTATGAAAGATATAGGACTTTAATTCTTGAACTCACATCCACACAAATACCCTTGAATTTTGATCTCATTGAAAAACTAATATCAATCTTAAATGACCATAACTAATGAATTTCCTAACTCCTAAAATTCAACATAAATGAAACCCTAGTTTTGTCCCATCAAAAAAAGGCTTAAAACTTAACCAACCAACTAACCACATAACCAACCAACCAATTTTAGAAATTACCACATAACCAACCAACCTATTTTAGAAATTACAAAAAGTAGTTTTGGAATTTCTATTATTATATATATATATATCATTATTATTTATTATTTATCTTATATATAGATTTTATTAATTATATAAAAGAATTGAACATGGATTTTAATAACAATCTAAAATTACAACACCTGATGCTGGACTAGGAAAACTCTGAAAGTTCTTGGAATTACAGCAATTTCATGAAAAAATTTAAACTGATTATCAATGCTACATATACTGGTTGAAAATGAAATCATGTAGATGTTGTGCTCTGGCAGCAAAGTTCCTTTTAAATAATTTCAAGCCAGAAGAAAAACTATTCTCTAAAATAAATTTGGAAAGAAGTGTGGCAAAGAAAAGGATTGGTCAAATTACCAATATGGTAGATAGACTAAGATGCGAGAATAAATGTCACCTTCACCAGCTAAGATGCAGCCCCACTGAGTTGGAAGGTTTCAGGCCAGAATCACTATTTGTGTCTTCATCCATTTTCAGCCACTATATATAGCATATTATCATGAACTCCATTGTAGAAATTTCCTGGTGACTTATAGGAAATTTCTTTAAAATGTGTTTTTGGAATGATGTTGAAATTTCAATTCTATCAGTGTACATCAGTACACCATTACATATTGAACATAGATTACTTTCATTCAGCTTCCTCCATTTAAATTTTCATGTACTATGCTCCTTCATTTTTAATATGAAATCATCGTTCCTTGGCTCAAATCTTAATTTATCCAGAGTTATAGGCAACTCTCTTTTACATAAATGGAACTTTGTCACCGTGTCTGTATGTTTGTGAGTTCGTTCATTACAGACTCCAAAACGTTTAGGCTGATTTTCTTGAAAATTATCACAGTTGTACTTTATGTGTCTGGGAGTATTCTTAGATAGGTGTTTTGGAATATCCCTGATAAGTATTGAAAATTGATAATCAATGAAATTAGCTTTGAAAAGGAATAGTCTAATTTAAACAAAATTTTACACACTATTATAATCCACCATTGAAAAATTGTTCAAAAGTTTCATGGCTACAAACCTCCTCAAATAAATTTGCCACTTTTTGGACTAGAGAGTTGAAATTTGATATATGGGCTATTTGGACCTGTGGAAAATATTTGATTTGGTCTTAAGTCAGAAAAATAGCTGCTAGGCCAATTCCAAAGCCCGGCAATATTGCTAGTGATATTGTAAAGGCATTTTAAAATTCATTTTGGATCCTTATTGCTGCAATCTCTGTCTTCACTGAATTTTGGCATTAAACAAAACAGCTTATCATAAATTAATTTCTTTTAAGATAGAAATTCCATTTATAACTATAATTCAGTAGCATTGTATTCTATTTGCTGTATGTGTGGGAATGCCCTTAATTTGAATGATAAATTGACACTAATGAATGATGGTTGGTTTGCAAGTTGAACTCTTGTCCACACAGAACTTTATGGAACATTTTTATAGCAAAATTATAGCCAATGCTTCCTTCTTGTTTTGGCTGTAAGTTTTCTAAGTTGCTATTTAAGATCTAGAATCATGCATGATTAGCTTAACTGTTTTATCATTATTTTTTTTTTATAATATTACTGCTGCCAAACTTGCATCAAATGCAACAATAATGATTAATAAGTTAAATATTGGGGTTATTTTAATCTTTTTTTAATGCACTTTCTGCATGTGCCTTATTTTCAAATCTTAAACAAATATCAGGCATTTAAATGAGTTGAAAGTTAACTGATTTAACTGACAATTGTATTGATAGTGAGGGATCGAGAATCGTGGCAACTACATGGCAAGTACATTAATGCTTTGTGCCAGGTCTTTAAAGAAAGGTAAATTGAGGATGCCACTCTCAAGCGAGCCCTACAAAGAGGAGAGTCCCTGGCACATTTTGTTTTTGATACTAGATATTTGTGTATGATCTGTGGTATAGTTTTTTTTCCAGAGCAGTTCTTGTATGTCATCGTGATATTCACACAGAGCAGCAGTTTGGTGGACAGGGGAAAGGAGGATTCCTGGCTGGGCCTTTCATCAGGGGGCCTAGACTATAGAGTCTCGAAAATTACACAAAATGGTAGGGATCTGTGGAATCATATGCGGATTCATTCAGAGTCAATCATGCTGTGAAGGTTGGCCTTCTTCTGTAAAGAAGTGACAGTCACCATATGCATAAGCATATATACATTCATTTACATGTGTACATTTTTATGCATGTATTTGCACATTTATTTATATATTTTCAAAATCTGTTTGATAAGGCTATATAAATTGCTGAATCATGTTGGCATTAATACATCTTTAGTTTATCTTCTTTCCAAATTTGTCTTATTTATTGCCTCATTAGTAGAATAGCTTGGTGTATGGCCAAAAATATACATGTATTTAAGTCAAATTATAACGTTATCCTTCAATGCAAAATCTTGTATAACTTTTAACATAGTGCCCAACAGCTGTTTCAATCTTATTGGATCTCATCAGTGGCATGCAATGTTGTTAACATTGCAAATCCCAAGTGGTATTTGAACCTGCAGACCACATGGTATGAAACAAACTCTCTAACAACTGGCCTACAACACAGTTATAAGTTGATAATGGTAATATTTATGGTTTTACTCTTAATTATGGCCACCCTCTTCTTTCTAGAAGCTGTTTTTTATATTATCGATTATCTGATAATTATCAGAAGTAATCTGAGACAAAACTTAGCTAAGAACACTCTCAGACACATGAAGTACATCAGCGTAAATTTTCAAGAAAATCGGTTTAGCCGTTTCAGAGTCCATAAGGAACGAACATACACACACACACACACACACACAGACACAGACAGAAAAAGTTTCATTTATTAATAAGTTTAGATTAGATAAACTTTATCAGAAATATGTATATTTCTATAATACATAACTTTGACTGAAAATAGACAAGAAGTGTCTGTTCTTTTCAATCAAACTTTTGTAAATTAAAAAATACTACGGAAATATATATATTTTATAATACATATATATTAATATATATGGATATATATTTATATGATTATATATATAAATAGTCATATGAATATCTCTATCTGTCTTTCTCTCATTCTCATTCTCTCTCTCTCTCTCTCTCTCTCTCTCTCTCTCTCTCTCTCTCTCTCTCTCTCTCTCTCTCTCT
>JAYKTE010456311.1:0-10265 GCA_036873565.1 Xipholeptos notoides | reverse complement strand
CGTCCCAACGTAACGTACCAAACCCAAATTAGTTTGTTGCTGGTGACTGGGGAACAACTTGATTCCTTTGAATTTCAAGATGCATAAACCTATTCGAAATGTTGTTCACATACTTTTGGTTCACCCTGTGTATTATGTAAAGAAAATGTAGCGTCGTAAATTCAGTTCTAATTTATCTTTGTAAATATAAAATATACACGTTGAATATTGTCAGTTGTTAACATTCTTTTGGTTCACCCTGTGTATTATGCATATAAAGAAAATTTAGCGTTGTAAATTCAGGTCTGATTTAACTTTGTAAATATAAAATATACACGTTGAATATTGTTAGTGATGGATGAGTCGTGTACAAGCTGATCGAAGAGGAAATCCTGTAACAGTTAACACGTAATTGTGCACGAATGCGATGTTGTGGGGTCGAAAGATCAAGACATCTACACGCTAAGTATAGAAAACACTTATATGTGGGCGAAACGTAAATTAGGCGAGCAGCACGGAACAAGTCATGCCTTATTTCCGTCTGATCTCGGCGAACTCCTACGGTATAACCAGTTTCAAAACGATAACATTGTTTGATCTTATAGTACGTTTAAGCGAACAGGGTCGTCTGCAACTGATTTGATCAGTTGCACAATGATTAATAATGGATATAAAGGTTTCTCAGATTATTTGAAACCTTTTGATTATTTAATTTACGACACTAAATTATGAGGAAGTTAGTCTACGGCGCTCACGTATATTTCCATATTGCTATTTTATTTAAATAACTCAAGGCTGATAAAATGTTCAGGGCTTACTTGCACTTATAAGTGCAACGAAATGTCGATCACATTTCTATAAATTTTTAGCCTAATATAGTAAAAATAAATACTTAATAATTTTCAGCCTAAAATAAATATTCTAAGAAAATAAGCTAGTTTCTTTCTTACTTTTAAGGTTTAATTGTCGATAACTTTTTCTTAAGAAATCTATGAGAATTTCCTCCTTTTTTTTTTAAATTTTTATTTTTAATATTTTATAAAATTTTCATCTCAACAAAAACTAACTGATCTTTTTGAAAACAAAACTACTCTATGGATACATAGTTCCACTATTATCGACTAAAAAGTCTGGCATTTTTTTAAAGCTCGAGTAAAGTCTTGAAATTGCTGAAATCTGATGAAAAAGAAATTATTACGGAAATGATTGTCTTTCGGCAAATATGAGTATAAATCTTATAATAAAATCAATATTTAAGAATTATATACTTCAAACTTCATTCGAGCCGTAAATTTACAAGGTACTACGTGTTCGAAATTTTTAATTTGGAAATTCAAAACTTTAGTATAAAATGATCAATTTGAAAAAGTGTACAAAAAACATTTTGTAAGTCTTCCAATAACTTGTTCTATTGTATAATATATATAAGTAGTAGCGTTCGTGTGTGTGTTAGCGTGTGTACAACTCTCCTACAGCCCAAACCAGTCGACCAATCATGACCAAAATTGGCATGATGATTGCCTACAATCGACGGATAGTGCACACAATTTTTCAAGCTTAATGGTCATCAAGATCATGGTCTATTAAGGACAAAGTATATTTATGTATACTCCCTGGTACAGCCCAAACCAGTGGACCAATCATGACAAAACATGACAAAGATGGTCTGTAGCCAAAGAATGAAGCATACCAATTTTCAAGGTCAAGGTAAAAGTTTATCAATTAAATATTGTTACAGTCAACCGAAATGTGCGGTATCCTGCGCCTGTTGCTAGAAGTGGTTTACGAGTGCATCATAGATTCTGGCATCCCACTTCAGACTTTAAGAAAATCTCGAACTGGATTCTACTTGGCGAATAACTTTTGTGAAGATCAAGAGATTAACAGAGGACTGGACACCCTCCCCTACTGTGAGTAAATCAATTATGTTTGTTACGAACTAGTATATATACCCGTTAAAGATAATTTAAATTTTTGCCATTTTTTTTAAATTCTTTTTCACGTATAATTTCAAACTAAATTTTATTAGCTATCAAAACCAACACGTTTAATCTAGTCTGTTTGAAATAACTTGTTTTAAAAATAATTAGAATTTACCTCTTTCATGTTTTATTAACTTTTTTTACACACAATGTCCATGCATTAAAAATAACTAGCTTTAAAAATTAGATTTTAACCTTAATATGGATTCAGTTTTCATGTATAAAATTATCTGGAATTATAGTTGAAAACAAATTCAAATAATTCTAAATTATAAAAAAATCTAGAAAAATTATATAAATATCAAATATTTAAAGGTAAAATTTATTTTTAAAACCCAAAGTTAAGCAATGCCAAGTGTTGTCAGTACTTTGATTTGTTTTTCACGGTTTTTACATTTTAACCGGAAATCTGCCCTAATACTGTTATAAAAAGCAAGCATATAAGCTAGGACTCTTTGTAGAAGATATTTTAAAGAAATTAAAGAGTATTGGAATTAATGTTTCATATATTTATGTAAAACCAGTTCATTTTTGCTGTTTTATTTTTTGGGGCTTTTTTGTATATAAACCTTTTAGGTTATTTAATGCCGAGAAGAATCATTTTTCATAAACATTCTCTTGTCTAATGTAGTTATTTGAATAACATACGCACCATTCAACCCATAGCTGGAGGGAATGTTGAATTCGTAACTTTATCAAGGTCAATAACCAAAATGTGAACGAATAGGATTCGAACTTTTATTACGGTTCCCAAGTACGACGGCCTATCCGCTGCCCCAAGTGGACTTGCGCAAAAGTTTAGTCTGAATAGAGAGAACTGCATGAGAAAAATGAAATAGATTTGTTTGAATTAGGTAGAAAGCACGAGTCAATGCAATAGTTTTTTCAGTTGGGCATTTCTATTTTGTATTTTGTCTAATTAGTGATAATTCTTTTCATCTGAATTTTGTAAAATCTGGTATTTGATTTTTTTTTAAGAAGCGGACACCAAACAAACCTATAAATATTTCACAACTATAAATCAGTGCCGCTATGTGCTGATTTATAGCTGTGAAATCAGGAGGGTGCGTCGGAGCCTAATCAGCTCTGACGGGGTCAACTCGGCAAAGGTAGTCTGATGTTGCATGACCGGAAACTGCCCAATGACCAGAGTAATTACACCATTGACGACACCCTCCTGCGAAAAATAAGTGCGTAATTCCGATGCTTGGATGTTTCACTTGGAATTCCTTACTGGTCATCTTTATCTATCTCTATAGGGATCTATCAAGATATATATATATAGATAGAATATAGATACGAACTATACTTTATGAGCACCAAACAAAGTTAGGCACACGGATAGTTTTGTGATCATTGTATTCTTGGACTTTCTGTGTTGGTCTTCACTTTGATTAGTTACCATCACGGAGGGGAGGAGCCTCGTCTATCCGGGTTTGGGAATCTGTGTTGTCCTTCACCTTGATAAGTTACTTTCCTAAGTCTACAAGCCTCTTCGGCCAGAGTCAGCTGAAAGTGAATGTAAGGGTTTTTACTGGGATTATAACATTTTAAATATATTTTGGACACATTTGAGACTGTTAATTGATTAAAAAAATAAAATTTATTTTTCTTTTAAATCACAGTAAATACAAAATCTGAATTCGTCTACCGGATATTTTCCATTCTTGGCCTCAGTGGACCGGCAGCCAGTGTGGACACTGCTTGTTGTTCTAGTATCAGTGCCATCCAAATGGCAAGCATTGATTTAACTCTAAAGCGCTGTGATTATGCAATCGTTGCAGGTAAGTCCATCTAAAAAAACAACATAATTTTCACTTTAAATATTTTACCTTTTAAAGAATACAATGAGTTTTTGGAAAATATAAATATTGCATTTTCTTTAACAAAATTCGGTGTTTAAAGTATTTTTAAAACCCTTTATTTTTAATGGCATGTGAGTAATATATAGGCAAATTTTCTTTAATGATTATATATAAAGTGCTCCATATTAGTGATAGACCGTGTTTTGGATAAGCGTAGGCACTGTCACGATAATCTTTCAAACATCTTAAAAAATAATTAGTTTTATTTCATTTTCTTATTTTTCGAATGGGTTTTGTTTCTAGGTCAAGTGATTTAATATAGTCTCCTAGTGTTCGATACTCTTTGACCATGATCAGGGATTGACATTTTCTGGCAGTTACGTTTTCGTTCTTAGTGTTTTGATATGTTGTGTGTTAACTTTTTTTCTTTGAGGTTCATGATTTTTAAATAAATATTGAACTTAAAGACATGTTTGAATGATATTCTGCTTATTATAAGTGTATTTGATTTCGTATCTTACGGTATTTATCCAAAACGTATGGAGTGCACAATTAAAAAGGTTACTAAGAGCGATATGTATTGTTATAACGAAAACAATGGCTGTTAATTCTAATGTAACTTGTAGGGACCAATTGTATGTAACGAATGAGTAGATTTTTATTAATATAGTTGCTAGTGAAGAGCCGTTTTATGCGGTGAAACGCATGGCATATGGGTTTATTAAATAAGGTAACGGTGAAATATGTGAAAAAAATTGTGCAGATCTCTTATTGGATTCAAAAGCCATTTACGTGAATGTGCAAAACCTATTTTGCACTCCAAAAATTTCACTGTAAACAAAACTGATCGGGTGCACCAAATGCTGTGGTAAATTTGTTGCAGTTTGGCTGGCCCAAATACATTTTTAAGGAGGGGGGGGGATAAGACAATATCTCGTTACTTAGCCCGTATTTTTCTTTTCCCCAAGGTGCGAACTTACTGGAAAACCTGACTCATTCTCTCCAGTTTTTAAGACTTGGAATGTTATCACCCGAGGGTCAATCCCGACCTTTTGATACCGAAGCCAATGGTTACGTTAGATCTGAAGGTGTTGTCGCTGTACTCCTTTCCTCCAGGTTAGTCGATTTTGCGATCTGTAAAATTGTAACGATATAAGGGGGTGGAACCGGGTTCTACCCCCCCCGGTTTGGGGCCACGTCCGGTTAAGGGAATTGTGGGTGGCCCTGACGTCACGGACCGGAAGGGTCGGTCAGCAGTCAGTCAGTCAAGCAGAGTCGGTGAGAGCAGGAGTGAGAGAGCGCTGGGTCGTGGCCCTGGCTGTGGAACGTTCCAGAATAAAATATATTAAAATATATCCCTTGGGTCTTGTCGATTCCATCATTAATTTCCAGACCAGGGGATGAAGAACTCCTCTCACCGGCGAAGAAGCGGACCAGTTTTCCAGAGAAGAGCAGAGAGCACGTGTTCGGGTAAGTTCGACCAAGATGGCGACTGCCCGACCGACGACACGCCCACCTTAAAGTAAGTAACCATTTCTCTCTCATCTCTGACCCCATACGATAAAGGTACAAAATTATGGTTGCGCAATTCTTCTAAAAAATATATAATTCTTAGTTTTTGAAACTTTATCTTGGACCAATCTTTGTTTCCTTTGGAACTTTATATTTGAAAATGGAACTTTATTTATTTTTTCTTAATTTATTTTATTCATTTATTTATTTATTTTGATGGGGAAGTCCGTTTGGTCAGTGGATTATTACTCTGACTGAAATCGTAATAAGCAAGTTCGAATCCCAGTCGTTCCGTTGCGATCATATTCTGGCTAATACCACTGGGAAATGTATGAATCCTCATATTCCTTCCAACTATGGATTAAATAGTACCACCTGCGCCAATTCAAAAACAATGACAAAAGAGATGCTTGATAAAAATGATAGTTTTGGCATTGAATAAATCAATATAAAAGTATTACAGAGGAAACCTTGATATTAGCTTAAAAATAAAAATTAAAAAATTGTTTATTTTTTTTGTAATTTTAATTTTTTTTTTCTATATTTTACTTTTAAGCTAATATCAAGGTTTCTTTGAGTCATTTTGTTTAAAGTACCATTTATAGTATGGGATAAGACGCATTCTATGGAGGGCTACTAGGTTGCTATGGACGGCACTAGATATTACGCATACGCTTGCTGTTGTGATCATAAAAATCTATTCTATTTTAGTCACCGTTTACATCGTGTTTATGCGAAGATCAACAATGTCTTGTGCTTGTGTGATGGTTATAAAAAACGAGGTAAGTCCTATCTATAAATCTTGATAGATTAAAAGTTATGCAGCTTAAAGCATTTATTTAAAACTTAGGTAAACTTTATCCTATTTTTTAAATATAATTATTTTAAATTATCTTTTAATGTATTATTCTTAATTGGTTAAATATTTGATGCATTATTCTTAATTGGTTAAATCTTTGATGCCTTATTTTTGATTGGTTAAATCTTTGATGCCTTATTTTTGATTGGTTAAATCTTTGATGCATTATTTTTGATTGGTTAAATCTTTGATGCATTATTTTTGATTGGTTAAATCTTTGATGCATTATTTTTTTATTGGTTAAATCTTTGATGCATTATTTATTTTGATACAGGAATTATCAGCCCGTCCGAGGATGATCAGGTAAATCTCCTCACGGAGGTTTACGGAAACAACTTCCCAGTCTATGTAGAAGCTCATGCCACTGGTACTCAAGTATGTATTATTGTAATGTATTACAAGTATTGCCCGTGCCCCGGGGACTTGCTACTAAGGTAGTTAAGGAAGCCTATTATTTAAGTTGTACCATGTTCGTAAAGCGGTAAACTCTCGTACAAATATCAATTTTAATTCTTGAAATGTAGGTTGCCAATAGAAAACAAACTTCTAATTCATATTTAAAAAAAATGTTGAATTAGATTTACAAGTAAATGAAGACTGAGTGCGCAAAGAGATCTCAAAACAAATGTATAATTCAAATCATAAATAAATCTTAAACTCCTTTTAGCATAAAACTTAAATTTTGTTAGGTTTTTATTTTTCTATTCTTACCCCCACAAAATGACATCTCCTGGCTGGGAGTGGACTGTCCCACCTCCATTTGCTTCGTTACTGCAGAGTAATAGTAATTTCATAAACACTTCTTATTTCTGCCTCACCCTGTATTTTTTTTTTTAGTTTTGTCCCATGTTTTTTCATAACATTTAATCTAAAACTACTTTCGTATTTTATATATTTTTTAGCTTGGGGATGAAACTGAGCTAAAGGCACTGAAAAAAGCATTTGCTGGCAAATTAAAGCGGCCCTTATTTGTCGGCTCTTCAAAGAGTAATCTGGGTCACACTGAAGCCTGTGCAGGTAAATAGTTTTTTCTTCTGAATAATAGAATTCATCTTTATACATCTCGTTGGTTCTAAAATGTTGAATATTTGAGAATTTCATTATAAAACCATCTTTTATTCACTGCCATGAATGATGGTTTTATTGTCGAAGTGAATAAAACATGAATTATAAAGTTGTCAGATTTCGGAACAAAGCTAGCCAAAATTTTAGCATCCAGCTGTAGGTTAAAATTGAAACCACGAATTAATGCACTTAACCTTCTGGACCCTGATGTAAAAAGCTATGACTAGCAAAAGAGAGGGTACGTAATTAGCAAATTTACCAAGGGCGAAAATATCAAGTCATTTTTACTTTGTCCCAAGTGCCAATATATCGGCCGTTCAAGGGCAGCGAGGTTGGAGCAGTGGGAAAAGCCTAGTCTTTGGATACGTAGTTCACGAGTTCAAATCCCAGTGATAACCGTTGCATTCACTTTCACCTGTCTCGGGCAGATGAGGCTCATCTAGGTGAACGCTGATTACAAAAGCCCAGGGGTGAGCACATAAAAATGGCCTTGTGTCAAACTTGGGTTGGTGCTCGACCAAGTAAATATCATATATATGTATGAAATATATTGGTCAAGCATCAAACCAAATTAGACACACTACCAGTTTTACGTGCTCATTAAATTCTCGGACTTTTTGTAATAAGTGTCATTTTTCACCTAGATGAATTACTCGCATTGCGTTGACGTCTGCATTTTAAGCTTTACTCTTGTGAAACGTATTCACACCTTATATTACCTCTAGTTATGTCAATAACTACTATTTAATTAGTGTCTAGCAAAATAACTGCATAGAAGAAAAGATGATGTTTATTGAAAATGGTTGTTTTCGGTATTAAATAGCCGGAAAGTTTGATATGCCATCGAAGAAACTTATGAAGAAGAGTTTTTTCTTACCTTGAGAAGATAAGAAAATTAATCACAATAGGAAAATAAATAGATAAGGAAAGTAAATAAACAAAGGTCGAGAAAGACTTAACAAAAAATTCCAATCTCATCAAAATATTGGATATACAATTTTAATTTATGGAAATCGTAGAAAAAGTCCTATTATATTTCGGACTTCGGAATAATAATAAGAAAGAATAAGAAAAGAGAATAAAGACAATAAATAAATGAATAAATAAATAAATGAATAAATAAACCAAAACTCCCAAATAAACAAAACAAAGCAAAACAAAAACCCAACGAAGACAATCCAATGTCAATTATAATTCATAAAATTGGGCTTGGTTTATTATCTCTCTAAGCCTTCCTATAGACAAACAAACAAACAATACACGAACCCATCTAAATATTACTTCATAGTTAATACCGTCGTATTCATTCTGTTCAAATAAATATTTTCCCAAACAAAATGAAATCCCTTGGCTTAACATGTTATTCAACAAAATGCAGACGTATTATATTTGCTTACATCAACTTGAAATATTATTTATACAAATACTTACATTGTTATCTCCGACAGGCTTAGGCTTAGTATTTGATTGACTTGCTTTACGTCACTTCAGCCTTTCAGTACTTTAATGCTGCGAATAATCAGGATTCATAAAGGCTTTTTTCATATTCTGGTTTTGTAATTTTCTGGGTTATCAAACATTTCGGTAATTTAATACCCAAGACAATCCTTTTTTATGAAGGTCCGTCTATCGCCAAAACATTGTTTTGAATAGCACTAGATGTTAACCCGAATCTTACTCGGTCATTTAATGCCGCGAATAATCAGGTTTAGTCATTTTTTTTTCATATTCTTGTTTTGTTACATGGTACGAGACACAATATAACAAAAATGAAATTTAATACCGAGAATTAATTGAAAATAAAGAAATAAGCAGAATATTCCAGAAGTCTTGGAAGCATTTGACCCTTTCTTTCTATTGAGTCATTAAAAATGGCAAAATGATATTGGTACGCTATAAAATATTTCATAGAAAAAAGTTGTCTATTTAGAATATGTGGGTCATTTAAAAAAATAATGCCTTCAATATTTTGAGTTCAGATCAGAGGGAATTGCAAATTGCATTGTTATGCTGACTAAACTTATACATTCGTGACCTGAAAGTTTCATCTTTCTGTTGCAGATATTGATGATTTGATACTCTAAGAAAGCAACACATGGATCAGAGGGGATTGCAAATTGCATTGTTATGATGAGCGAACTTATGCATTCATGACCTGAAATTTTCAACTTTCTGTTGCAGATATTGACGCAGTGAGAGTCTAAGGAAGCGACACCTGTCATGGACGTGTGTTGTTCTCGGCATTAAATGACCTAAATTGGTCGATATGTCGTAAAACCAAAACAACAAAAACAGGTTGTGGAATATTTTCTTCGTTTTTATTATCTCGCGCTTTACTCACCTCGAAGAAAATATAAGAAAAAAAAAAAGAACAGGCTGTTTAAGATAAGAAAACTATGTAATATTTATTTCGAAATTGAATCTTTTCGAGATAATGATGTTGACGTGGGAGTGGGGAAAAACCAAGAAAAAAATCTAACAAACAACACCTTCACTCCCCCCCCATAGCCCAACCCCCCACATCCAAATGGTTCGCTTTATCTTCGATTTTTGTTTCTTTGTCTATGCCTGCAAGACTATATTTTTTTTTCTTTTGCAATAGACGCTGATATCTCAACTCGTTTTCGTTTGGTGTCGATCCGATCGCAAATTGGTAGATCGGTTTCAAAGGTAACATTGCTTTTGAGATTTAGAACAAACTATTCAAGACCTCACTGAGATATCTGAACCCATACATGAATGGAACTTTGTCTGTGTGTTTATTTGTGTGTGACTCCGTTCCCTATGGACCATGAAATCAATTTAGTATAAAAAAAGCGTTAGAAATGAATTTAGTATAAAAAAGCGTTAGAAATGAATTTAGTATAAAAAAGCGTTAGAAATAAATTTAGTATAAAAAAGCGTTAGAAATGAATTTAGTATAAAAAGCATTATAAATGAATTTAGTATAAAAAAGCATTAGAAATGAATTTAGTATAAAAAAGCGTTAGAAATGAATTTAGTATAAAAAAGCATTAGAAATGAATTTAGTATAAAAAAGCATTAGAAATGAATTTAGTATAA
>JAYKTE010456200.1:0-10266 GCA_036873565.1 Xipholeptos notoides | reverse complement strand
GCTATGCTAAAAGAATCGGGGATAAATCTCCTGTAATAAGAGAACATCCCAATGAAGGCACGAACCTCCTTAACCGTGCTTGGGCTTAACACAGACTGTATGGCTTTAACCTTCTCTGGGTCAGCCTGTATTACGCTCCTACTAATCTTAAACCCCAAATATTGAGTTTCTTCTTTAAAAAACTCACATTTCAACGGTTTTAACTTGAGTTTATGTTTCCTTAGGCTATTTCCTTAGGCTGTGAAGTACCTTCTGGATGTGATTGATATGGTTCTCAAATGTATCCGAAAAAACCAAGATATCATCCAAATATGCCAGAGCATAATCTTCCTGGCCCTGCAGCACAACAGACATTAACTCTGAAAAAAACGTGGGTGAATTAGCGACCCCGAAAGGCATCACATTAAAATGAAGAAGCCCTCGATGGGAAAGAAAAGTGGCTTTTTCTTTATCTTTACCGCCCAATTCAACCTGCCAGTAACCTGATTTTAACTCTAACTTGGAAAAGTATTTTGCCGTACCAAGAGATACTAAAATATCATCAATAACCGGTAGTGGGTAGGCATTACTTTTCGTAACTTTATTAAGGGCCCTAAAGTCTACGCAAAATCTTTTACTCCAGTCTTTTTTCTCTACTAGCACTATAGGGAAACCCCATGGACTCCTAGATCTCTCTATGATCCAGCCTCCAGCATCTCGTCAATTGCTTTGTCCACCAGCGCTCTCTGCTTAAGAGGTGTGCGGTACGGGGCCTTCCTTATGGGGGAGTGACCTTCCGTATCGATAGTCATCTTGACTGCATCTGTAACACCCAGATACTTGTCAGAGTTGGTGAACAGGTCTCTGTTTCTCAGGAGCAGGGGCATAAGATCTTTGCCGAATTCCTTCGGGACCGTCACCTCCTCCAATTCTTTATACGAGATCTTATAGTTATCCCTATTCGCTAAGTCTATGCTGCTAACTATACCAGCTTCGCGCAGTCTTGCTACCAGACAACCCCTCCTCAGCCTAATGGTCTGGTTAGTTCCATTCACGATAAGGATCGAGACTCTTTGTGAATCGTTTGCTGTGATAACGGAATCAGCCACAGATACGCTGGCGAGCCGGCTAAAAAATCCCGAGTTTACCTCCTCAATTTGGTACTGTTTACCCGCTGCTCTGACCCTAATTCTCCCTATACCCGTTTGAGCATGTTGGGGCTTTAGTACTAAAGTCCTCTGTAACCGAACCAGCGAGGGGATGTGTTTGTCTTCCTCTAAAGCTACGTATTCGTCTTTAAATCTCAGGGCGTTTAAATCAAAATAAATACTAACTCGATTTTTTTTCAACCAATCTCGTCCCAAAATTACATTCCTATTTAAATTATCTACAACAAAGAAATCGTGTCGAGATCTCTGTTCCCCTACCTTAAATTCGACCGAGGCTTCTCCTCTTAACTTCAAGTTAGAACCATTCGCCGTCCGTAGTTTGATTTTCCTACTAACTAAGTCGGGCCTCGGTTTCATCGATTTAAAAGCCCGACTGTGCACTACCGAGACGTCGGCCCTCGTGTCAACTAATGCCCTGAAGAATCTCGGACCCTATCCTAATAGTGTTAGGTGAGCCCTGGAACCCTAATATGTATATCGGGGGGGTATTCTTTGTCCGTTTTTGAGACTCACTGCGGCCGGACGCTTACTGTTTCCCTGGTGTCTATTCCTACAAAATCTGGCTATATGGCTTTTATCACCACATATCCAGCACGGGCCAGGCAACAGATTCCGCCTGTCCACGTGTCGTCTTTCGTTCGGAGGGCGCCTGTTTTCCGGTCTCTGAGGCGCTTGATAATTTCTACACCTCGGAGCGTGACAAACTTCCATGGGTTGAGGGAAATTGTCACTATTCTGTGGGCTCACATCTACCCTAGCTGTTTGTCTTCCTCACTAGCTAAACTATAGGCTGCATCTAGTGTACTGGGGTCAGCTCTTATCACTGCTAGTTTGATCTCTGGGTCCCTTAACCCCTCCACAAAAAAGTCTTTGACCTGTTTGCGAACTACAGAGTCCAGTTGCTGACCACTGTCATATGCCTTCTCTACTAAGTTCAGTACCCGTTCGAAGTAATTTTCCAACCTTTCCTGTGGGTACTGATGAATGTAAGCTAACCCTACTAGGAACTGATGAGAGTTTCGCTCCAACACGAGGCGCTGAATCAGGGACCCGATAGTACCTTTCGCAGTAAGAAGAGCAGCTTGGCATTTCTCCTGATCGGACGAACCTGCGACCAGGAAATATTTTTCGAGGTCTTTGGTCCAGGTATCGAACCTACGCGCTCGCATAAGGCATGCACATTACTCAAATATGAGCTTGTTTGGACTGACGACATCACGTTCATTAACGCCTTCGTGAATTTGCCCGCGAAACTCTTCATCATTTCTGCTAAAAACTGTTCTTGGTTCATTTTTTTTTCACTGCTAAATTTTTAAAAAATCTCTCACCTAACCTAACTACTTAGCCCTAGCAACAATAATTTGACAAGAATTAACCGAAGAAAGAAAATCGACGAAACTGAAGAAGAAAAGACGAAAAAGTAACTTTCTTAGGTGTACTTACAGAGTTTTTGGATTCTTTGCTTCTTCCTTTCTTTCTCCACGCTCCTTTCCTGGTTTGTTCGTTCGCTTGTTCTGTTTCTTTCCTTGCTCTGCTGTGGTGATGGTGTTACAGTCACCCATGGTAACCCGAATCGTTTATTCATTTTTTTTTTTTTTAACAGTTCATGTGTGCCTCCCTTGTTGAAAGGCTAAGTCACGGCACCAAAATTAATCTCTGTAATGTTACCAAAGATTAATTACGAGCAATTAATTAAAGAAATTCAGAACAAACGCCAGTTAGCGAGATGAAAAAGATTTTGTTTATTTTCTTTTTAACTTCTTTTCGCTAGCCTTTCGAACGAACACCGAAATTGTTTTTGTTGTCAATTTCACTTGTCAAACTCAGAGACAAGGGCCTTGTTGCTGTCTCCGAAAGGAATGCCTGCTCTACTTTACTGACATACATTCCTTGTTTGTTTATATAAAGTTGGGTTGACACGCGTACTTTGCTAATATGGCCCAGCAAAGTATCATACTATATTTCGTCATTTATAAAAGCGTGTCAGTCGTCTCATTATTCTACAACTGAACTAAAATCTAATTACGTAAGCCAAAATACTCAAACCACAAAAAAAACCCAAAAAAACGCAACATTTTTTTTTGTGGTTTTATGTCAGGTTGGCAACTGTGACAATATGAAAAATGCTGCAGTCATAGATGAGGAAGAGGAAGTGCGAACAACTTTGAAAAAACATTATGACTTATGTGAATCGGGGTGGGCTAGGGGTAACCATATATATGGTATAAGGGTGATTCAACATCCCAGGCAACCACTTCATGTAAAAGATTGACCCTGAAAACAGGGGTAAAAATGTAAGATTTATTGGTTTATCTTGAAAAATGACAGAGCATTTTAAAATGCAATAGTAAATGACTTGTAAGTTGAAAATTTTTAACTTCGAAATTTTCCCATACTTGAATTCTGTATTTAAGTAGGATGTAGAAGAGTGGACCCGTCCTGACATAAAATCTACAAAAAAACCCAAAATGTTGCAATATTTTTGTCAGTTGGTGTATTAACCAGTTGAAATTACTAAACTAACCAGTTGAAATTACTAAACTAAAATGTTATTTAAATGTTTTTAAACTGTAACAAATTTTGAAAAAATAAAGAAGTTTTGCTTTTATATTTTTACATAAATTAATCAAACTTGATTTTTTTTATTAACATTTTCATTTTTTTACACAAATATATCTATATAAAATTTACTAATTTAAAAAAAAATTTATTCAAATTCTACTTCATTGAAATTCCTTGAATATATACTGTGTGAATTATATGTTAAAAATCAAATCTTGAATATTTAAATTCTATTCTTTGCTGCAATATTTTTAAGATTTCTAATATCTTGTCCTTTTATTCCAGGTTAATGAACATTGCTTAAAGCATGCTAAAACAAGTTAATAAACATTTACATTCTACTCCCCATAAAACAAAATTTTTTTAAATTTTAAGATTTTTTGAAAATGAAAGAAATCCATTTTCTAGTCACTGTGCTATAAAAAAAGAAATAGTACCAAAATGAATACTACAATTAAGTTTACCTGGACATAGCAATGTCTTGTGCTTGTTGTGGGGTGAGATGGAATATGAAGAAGGTTTCCTGAAAACGACCAGTGGGTTTTGGGACTGAAAATATAAAATCGTAATTAAACATAGCAATTAAAAAAATTTAATTAGGAGTGCAACTATGATAAGAGCACATGCTGAAGTTTTTATTTTACAATTTAACTTTTTTTAAATGCTGAAGATATACTGAATTTTTTTTTATCCAATGTTCTTTTGATGGCTTTCCAAATGGGAAATCAATTTGGAGTTTATTCAATCTGTAATTGTCATTATTTTCATAAAATAGATTTACTGCTAAAATGGAATTCAGTAAAATTGTATTAAATAATCATATCCAAATAAATTTGATAGGTTTGGTTCAACCAGGTTGTTTCTATAGAGTTGTATAAAATAATAAATATTTAATAAAAGAATGTTGTAAAGCATAAAGATGCTGAGAGAGAGAGAGATTGAACGTTAAACCTACCAAGACATTCTTTAATCTATAATTTTTCACTTGACAATTAAAAAAAATTAGCTTTTAGGGTTATTCTTTAACTTAAAGAAAGAATATAGATTTAAAACTTTACCAGAAAAATATTCTTTAAATACCTAAACAGTGCCCTAGACAAGGGGTGTCACACTCAGATAGACAAAAATTTTAAATTGAACAAAGCCATGGGCCAAGGTTGAGCAAATGAAATGTTTAATATAAACCCCAAAAAGTTTTGATTTAACAACAAATATTGAACAAGCAAGGCTTATATAACTTAAAAGTGCAGGCGTGCAAAATTGAGTTGCTAAAAATTATAATAAAACATATTAATGGCATATTAAATAAAGTTTAAATCAAATCTAATATTAATTTGAAATTGCCTTGCAGACCAAATATAATTACACTGAGGGCAAAATTCTGCCTACGGCGAGAGTTTGACACCTATGCCCTAGACCAAGTTAAACACCATTTTTACCTGCAACACTCAGAATAGTGTTTGAACTTGCTACCGTTTTTCTAAATAAGTATTTTTAAGAGTTCCATGAGAAAAGATGTAATAATGTAAAATTTTAATGAAGCGGCCATGTTATCTGACCAACTAATTAAAAATAATCATTTGGAATATATTTAGTGCTATTATGCTAGGATGACATCACACAAAACCCATTTGTATAGAATTTACAGCCATAGATTTTTTTTTATAGATAAGAACTAATTTCTTTTCTTAGTAGCACTAGTTTTTAGAAGACATTTTAAAAAGCTACATTTTCCTCTTAGTTCGAATTTGATTACTTGAAAGGATTCAGTGACATAAAGTACAACTTGGTATAATTGTTTAAAACCACTCATATAAACTATCAAAGTAAAATAATAAAGCCCAGTGCCAAATGACATAATGTAATAAATAAAGCACTATGTTTTGTTTTTGTCTATTTTGGAAAGAATTCAGATTCATATATAAACCAACCTAGACTTGTCGGTTTCAGCAGCTCTCCTAAAATGTCATAAAATGGTAAGCGTTTCAATCGAACATCAGGATGCACAGGTAAAGAATTCACAGGACTTGTGTGATTGTGTTTGCTACTAAAATCAATTGGGTCTGAAAAAGAAGAAAAAAAAAAAAGACAATGGTTTAGCAGAGCCATAAAGTAATATCTTCCCCCCTTTTTTTCCCTTTAAACTTTGCTTGAATGGATCAGAGAGGAATGCAAATTGTATTGTTATGATGACTGAGCTTATGCATTTAATGTCAGCAGAGTTAGATGTATTTATCGATTTCAGAGTGGCCAAAGAGATATTAGAAACAAAGCATGCTTTTGACGTGAAAATAGCTTTGTTCATCGCTGGCAAAAGTGCATTGAGAATAGTGGTAACTATGAGGAAAAAAAAATATTACCAAAAATATCTGCTCAGGATAATTTTATTAAATTTTAACAAAATTGATAATAGAATATATATATTTTAATATCAAATTAAAAAAAAAACATCATAAATAACAATAACAGAAAAAAAAATTACAATTTTTTCTGAGTAGAACATTAAATAAATAAAAAATCAGCTTTAAAAACAAATAATCTGATTTTTATTTGGATAATGAGTTATAGTTTAAAACAAATATTATAAAGCTTATTAAATTTCTTGATTGAAGTTCAACTGTCCTAGACAAAACACAAGTAAAAATCTTATTTTACCCCTATTTGAAATGATCCAAAAATAACACAATTTTCTGGATACAAAAACACAGTTAATAACATTAAACAGACCTAAGATCTTTATCATAAATTCTTAAAAGATATAGAAAGATATTAAATTATATTCACAAAAATTCAAATGATACCAAATAAACAAAATATAGTGTCTATATCTACCCATTTATATTATAACCTAACACTCCTTGATGTTTAATAATACTTTAAATAATTAATAAGAGTTGATTGTTTAAATAGATTTAAACAGGGTCTACTAATAAACTAATAAATTTATTAGAAGGCCGTGGTTGGTCCTAGATTAATTTTTTTCAATTTTGTTACCACAGCCTAACTTGTTGCAGACTTTTTTTATTTAAAATTTGGTTTTGTTCGTTTAAAAAAGGTAAATTCTTTCGTTTTTCTTAATAAAAATTGTTTGTTTAAAATAAAAAATTATTCCATTTTTTGTTAATGAGAAATTACATTGGTTGATTTATCATTTTCTTTGATTTTTTTAATTAAATTTCTGAAATAAAAAATGTAAGTGTTTGTTTATTTGTTAAAATCTAATCGTCTACTTGCTAGAATAATGTGATTAAATGTTAAATGGTGATTATGTTTTTTTGATCTCCTTTAGTTGCTAGTGGGTTTGAAAAACAAAAACGTTAATTTGAAGTAAAGATTTCTGTGGCTTAAAAAAAGTAGTAATATCTTAAAAAATAGAAATATTTTTCTTTTACCATAATACTTAATTTTTATTTAATAAAAAATATTTTGATTGTGTTATTCGGCTAAAAACTTTCATGTTGAAATACTGGTAGCATATGTTTTGACAACTACAATATTCTCAATTATTAAATTAAAAAAAAAATCTAGATTGACATTTTTCCGACAAATTAAAAAATTTGCCCCAGGTTTGAATATTCTTTATGTTAAATTCCAAAATTCCAAGACTATAGACAAAGAATTGACAGAGGAGTTTGGTAAGAAAAAAAAAGGGCTTCACATATGCTTTTTTCACTTCTATAGATACATAGATAAATTCTGTTCTACCAGTGGATTGAATAAGTAAGTGGCTTGATTTGCAGTTCAGAGAGAGAGCTCCAAAAATTGATACAAAACTTTTCAGTGTTCAAGAAATATGCAATGAAGGATACAGGGCACACCAACCAAAATAAAAAGATTTCAATTGGGGACACAATTATTAACAAAGGAACTCCTGAATAATTACTTCGAAAGAGATTTATAGGATTCACAAAAATTAAACATAAATTAAATTAAACAGATTTTTTTTTCTTTCAATCAATTGTTTTTTCATTTTTTTTTTTTTTTACAGAAATGAATTCAAATATGTCCCACTATTAGTCTGTAGAAATATTTCTGGCATGAAATCCAATAAATAATATAAAAATGATTGACGATAAATAAAGAATAATAATAAAGATAAATTCAAGAAAATTTTAAAGGCATGAAAAAGATATAAATGCAGTTAACTATAATGTATTCAATGTATTGATTAGAACAATTTTTAAACTGTATTTTTAATTCTTTTTTTATTCAAGAGAGAAAGAAATCATTAATATACTCGTCAGTGTCCATCAACTTTTTTCAACCAAATATTTTTAGAGGGTCATTTATCTTTACTTTGCAACTTGGGGAACACTTATTTTTACTCCGAGATTCTTAACACCCACCCAACAAATTTATGGGAATAATTAAGGCTGTATTTAAGATGCTAGATCATTGTTGTGGGTATAAGCATTCCTTGTAAGTATTGTGGTGTTAAAATTGAATGCTTTAATTCTATATTTACTTTAATCATTGTAGTTTTTAATTTTCATTAAGTGTTCTAAAATATGATAGAAATAAAAGCTACAAATAAAAGCTATTACTAATATTTAAGTAGTAATCTTACAATGAAGGATGATAATTTTAATATGGTATTTGAAATTTAGTTTTATAGATGATTACAAAACCTGTTGTTATTCAATATGTGATTTTCTTTATTTCAATTTGGATAATGTAAAGTATTTATTAATATAGTTTAATTAGTAGAATCTCTACATACGAGCTACTCTATAAATGAGAAGTTGTCTTCCCAACAAAAATCTTGACCTACATATGAGAGAAAATCCAAGTAACAAGAGTTCAAGATTCTACCACTAGGAGGCCAAGTAATCAATGCTGCCTGGCATCAGGTCTCACTAGTTGGCACATGTAGGCTTATCCAAATTTAGACTAAATAGTACATGTATTAATGTTTATATGGAAAAAAAAATTTACTGCAGGAAGTATCTTTTGAACAATTTTAAAACTTTTAATTATTGTGCTAAGAATCTATTAAATTATGATTAAAAATAATCAGGATGGCGCATATGCAAATCACCACTCTTCAGACTTAAACATAACAGTATAATTTTATATTCTATGGAAGTACCTAATTTGAATTTTTTCTTCTATTCTTCCTCCACAAACCTATGAAAGATCATCTGACATTAGCACTGCATGTAACTGCTAGCAGTGACTGTAAAGCCTTTTCTGGTGTATCATGAAGAGAACTCACGTAAATTCAAGATTCATGAAGTCAATAAAGAGAGGCTACAGGTGATGTGGAGGGTCAATTCAAAGGCATGGATGACCCGGCAGTTCTTTACTGAATGGGTAAATTTAGTGTTTGGCCTTTCAGTGAAGCAATATCTGCAGGAGAATGACCTTCACTTGAAATGTTTGCTAATGCTCCCACACACCCCAATGGCCTAGAAGATGACACAGAGGAAGATCTTAGGCTTTTATCAGGGTACTCTTCCTCCTCCCCAACACCACCCCATGGATCAACAAGTGATCTCAAATTTTAAAAACCTGTACATTAAGCATTTGTTTCAGCGATGGTTTGAAATCATAGACAACCCTCAAATAACCCTTTGGGCATTAGTAAACGCACATTGAATTTTGCCTTGCAATGCTGAAAGGGAATTTGAAGGAGTTGATCTAAAACTGGAGTTAAGAGGTGGTGTTGGATGAGATAGAGATTTATGGACTTTCCGAGGGAAACTAGGTAGATGAGGAGGATATCAACGAGCTTGCGCAGGATCATGGGGGTGAACTGACAACAGCAGAATTGAAGGACCAGCAGGCGATTCATTACTTGGAGCAACAAGGTGGAAGACTATCTTGAGAAGGTGACATCCACAAAGGAGGTAAGAGAAGAGAAGTGCTTGCTAAGTGGGAGGGAATTGCCTCTTTCATTGAAAACGCCTATATCATCTTTAACCTAAAAAAAGTGGCTACTGGTCGTATAACAGCTGTTTTTAATGACACTTGCCTTATGTATTTCCGTAACATTTTGAAAGGGAGGCTGAAACAAACATCTATATGAATAGAATAGTTTAAAAGACCAGTGAAAAGTGACAATTTTTTTTTCTGTTTCTCACATTATCAATTTTCACTTTCTTTTACTTTTAAGCTGAACACATAACACTTTCTGCTATGTGTTCAGCTAAAAAGCAAAAGAAAGTGAAAATTGATAATGTGATAAAACAGAAAACAAATAGTGCCGTAAATTAAAATGGTTTTAGTTTGTTTGAAGTTAACTGCAACTTTAGTTTAAGTCTGTACATTTTGGTTACTTGCGCTCCTTTACTCCCACAACACCCTCCCTCACTTCAACACTGTGCATTCACCTGTTAGCTTCCTCCATCTTAGTTCGTAGTAAGTGCTCATAATAAAATCTTATTCTATCTTCTTAATAAAATCTAATTTTTATTATTGGTCCCCTGATATTTATTGAGGGGGACTTATGTTTTGAGGCATGTTCGTTCGTTCGCGTCTTTCTCTGCAACCATCCGTTCAATTTTTCTGAAATTTTGCATGAAGTTGTAACTTCGGTCAGGTTAGAAAGTGACAT